>APFE031362356.1:0-13494 GCA_000404065.3 Pinus taeda | reverse complement strand
ACATCACCATTGACTCATGTACATACTATTACAACTTTTTTCAAAGACCACTAGTAAACATCATAGACTTTCATATAACTGCAATGTGTGACTCACACAACAATATGGTAATGAGTATATTATTATTCTACAAACCACACAATCTAGTCCACCATCATTTAATCTATGTTGTTAGCTCCAAACACTATCGTTTGATGTCATCTTCATTTCTTCTCTATTCTTTCATAAACCTGCCTATTGTTGGAATGGTTGGTTCCAATACAAACTCAAATTCGTTATAATAATTGGCCAAACTAAATGTCACTTCAATAACTATGACATGAAAATTTTCAAATATACCAAATTAACAATTCATAAGCATAATTCAAATGAATTGAAAATTTTAAATAACTTCACTAGGAGGAACAGAGAGTGTAACACACAAAAACTACAACAAAAATTAACACAAATGATGAGAGTAGATATTCTCCCTTTGTCCTTCGTCACAAACATTGCAGGTCTTGTTCTGCACCCAAATCAAAATTTCATTTCTGCATTGGCCTGTTGTATAAACATGTGAAGTACCATTAAAAAAAAAAATTGTAGGGTGGGATATCCTTTGATATTATACTTGGAAGCGGCCTTACTTTGTCTGTCCCCATCCATTTTTGCAAGCAAAACAGGACTATCCACATCATGATGCATAACCTAACAATATAGTGCATATTCATGGGTACTCAAAATTCTCTCTACATTGTCATTTATGAGATCTCCAACTCTTCTACATGCTCTACTCATGCCTCAACCCCTGATATTTTTCCATTATTTTTCTCAATTCCATCTAATTCTTCTAGATCCTTTAAATCATCATCCTCATCGTTTATTTTTTGTTGGGTGGCTGTAGTTCTCCACAAAGGGACCTTCACCCTGGGAAGCCTAAACATAAACTTGTTTCTTGACATTCTGAGAGGTGGTGAGGTCATTTGTAACGACCCCTTGTTAAAATTAAATATAATAAAAGTTAATAAAGGCAAAATAAGACCATAGTTAAGGGACACATGTTCCAAGATGAATGTTGGGTAAAGGTATCCTAGTGGGCATCACTCGATGTGTTTATGGCTAAGGGAAATGGCCAAAGGCAATGGCTAAGGCATTAAAAAGGAAAAAATGTATTTTGGCACATTTATTTATGAAAACAAAGGAAAATAGGATAAAAGGAAGGTGAAAGGTCACAGGTTGCATGTGAGGAGGAAATTTAAGAAAATAAAGGTCTGATTAATAAAAAGGATTCTGAGGATCAGCTCATGGCTTTTGGTCAGTTCAGTTTTGGAGCTCTCTCATTATTCTCTCTCTCACACTCTTGGACACTTAGATTTTTCTTGGAGCATTCTAGCTTTGGAGCAAGGAAGGGAAGAGCAAGAAAAGGGAGGAAAAGGAAAGGAAAGGAATGCAAATATCAAGCAGGGAAGTGCAGGATCAAGTAGCTTCAGCAAGAATACTTGCAGGTAACATATTGCATGTGTGACTTCGTAGCTTATTTTGACATGCATGGTTTTGCATGTTGATATTTGGTTCTCTTGTTATCGGTGTCATGGTTTTGTTGGGTAGACATGGTGTGATGGAATTGTTTCTTAGTTTTGATCTTTGGAATTACCGGATGGTTTCAGAATCTAGGGCAAAGGTGGTCTTGGGAAAATTCCTAAAGGCCTATGAATCCCTTGACCAGTTTTAGCAAGATACACGATAAACCCTGAGGGTGGAGTCTCGATTTAGGACCTAGTGATCTGGTGTGGATTGTAGTAAAGCCTAATAGACAAAGAGACGAAAAATTCCTCAAGGATAGTGATGGAGTTGGGAGGCATTCCAAGCTTGGTTTGGTTTTGTGATGTTGGTGTCGGTTTTGGTGAGATCATGGTTTGGTGATGATGAAGGTGGTTTAACCTCTAGATTCCCTTGGTTGTTTTTTGATTGGTTTATCCGTGAGATCCCACATTCATACTTAGAATATGGCACAGGGGTTACTGGCTGAAAGAAAGATTTGGTTCAGCCATGTCTATGGTCAGATCGTACATGGAACTCCCAAACTTGGTTAGCTCTTTCCTATGTTTAATAAAATCTAAGTTCTCTTGCTTTTGTACTTGTTATTATGTGTCCTTAATGATTGTTATCCCATTGTTATTTTCATTTTTTAATGCTGGTTATAAGTATGGTTATATGACTGGTTATAGTCATGGTTATTTCATGTATTTTACTTGTAACTAAAAGGATAATGGATGCAAGACCTAATTGATTTCAAAACAATTATGGGAAGATGGTGGTGATCCTTATTTTCAATTCTCATATGAGTTATCAGTTATTATTCTTTGTATTTTATTCATGTCATGTAGATTTCACTGATACAAAGTGTTTAACAGAATGTCAATCACGTTTGGGGATGGTCAGGCCTAGTCTTGGAGCCAATTTTTGGCTTGAAAGTCTTGTTTTCATGTAGATTATGGATTCTAAAAGCTACAACAGTTTCTGAGAAATGACCTAGATTATGGGCTTGAAAAGTGGCATAAATACCAAAGTTGTAGGCACAGGTCTGAGGAGAAACATCCCTAGAAACACCCATGCCTGGTTGTGCAAGTGTTTGGAACCTCCCAGATGCACCCTTGTCCATATCAAGGGAGCGTCTAGGGGTTTGATGCACCAAAACCTCAGTGGGACCCAGGGACTAGTCATGCAGATGACTGGAAAGGATTCTAAGAGTTTTATAGGATGTATAGAAGGTATGTATTGTGGGATTTCGTCAATTCCACTTCTTTAAGGTCACCTAGGAGGTAGGGCCTTGTCATAGTAACCCCTCATATCATGTTTACCCTGGGTAAGCAGGTGACACTGAGTAGATATGAGGGGAGGTATCATTATAGGGTGGTATCAGAGCCGGTTGTGCTCTCTATGTAAAATTTTGATGTTGTCAAGGTCATTTTCATCATGCACGGGATCAAGGTATACTGTTGGTATGGTCATGCATGATGTTATGTTTTGATAATGTTACATATCCATATATGCTTATGTTTATACATGTACAAGCTAATGTGGACTGATCTTGTAGATGAGCTAAGCCTCCCCTGAACAAAAATAAGGTATGGATTTTATTTTTGGTATCTATTTGGCTTTTTTGACATGATATACTTGCAAGAAGAAGAGACTCAAGGATGACGAGAAAAATGGTAGACTATAGCTCCCATGACTCTCCTTACAGATCAATTGGGTAGAAATACATTGAGGAGTTTGAGGGCTAAAATCAAAAGTTGCAAGGTAGATAATGATAGGTTGGTTGAGGCTTAGGAAAGACTTGCAAGGACTCAGGAAAAGTAGATAGAGGTTAATGAAGCTATCCTTCAGATCTTGTTAGAGTTGCAGGGATAGGCCCACATATCAGGATCAATCAGGAGTAGGAAGAAAAGACTAATGGAGCCTATGGTAATAGGTCTTGGTCTAGACATAGGATGGATAAAGAGGACACGGTTAGAAGTGGCAAATCCTTGGACACACTTGACAGGAGTACTGGTGTGTATGGGAATCATTTTGGTCCCTCTTCTAAGAGAAATGACTGTAGTCATCACCATCATCATCCTTATAGTAAGGGTTGTTTCTGGGAAAACTAGTGTCTACTCAAATCTGCTAGTCCCACTAAGACGGGTAGCTATCTTAGAAACAAACAATTCAAAGTAACTTGTGTTTTCCTTTATGAGAGATTGATGAGAGAGAAGCAGAGAGCACCAACCTTAGTCTTTCGCTTGGCTCCTTGCTTGTTTCCTCTCTCCCTTGATAGAGATTTCTCCACTCCTTTCTCACTTGTCCCACTTCAAAGAACATTTGTAGATTCAAAGCAGAAAAATACCATCAAATCATAGAGATCTATAACCATAAACAATGTAGAATCAGATGTACATTAGCCATACAAATGCATACACAAATACAAGATTCATAAATATACAAGTATATGGAGGAAAGCTCAAATAGCTTCATTGATAGAAGTAGTAGAAGAGAGGATTACAACCCCGCTGTCTGATCCATTTCCATCCTCCCAGCATGAAAGCCCTCTTCACCTCATGAAAAGCTAGATCACCCAACAATACAATGTCTCAAAGAGGGATACATATATAGATGTTTGTAGATGGGTGTGTCAGCTTCTGGGATTTTGATTAGTGCCATTTCACTGATAGTTCTTGGTTCCACTTGGAGATTTCATGATCTCTTACTCATCCCTGGGCGAATTCAGAGAGGCAAGTGTCATATGAGCAGTTTCTAGAAGATTCTCTGAGTTTCCACCTAGCAAACTACCTCTACCATTTGTCTGCTCTCGCGCATTGCCACCCCTACAGAAGGGCTTTTCAGTATGCATCACACCCCTTGTTGTGTAATAGGTGAGATGCATCACGCACCCTTAGCAACACACCAACAACACCAAAAATGAGCAGTCTGTATGTCCAATTTTGACCAGTTCTGAGTAGTTTTTCAGGGAGAACTTCTGGGAAATGATGTAATCAGTTGACCTTGATCCTTTAGGGTATGAAACAACACTTTTAGGGGTTTAAAAGACCTTGGTTTATGGACATATGTGATTGGGGTTGAAGTGCCCAAGTATGTCTATAACAAGGGTGAGTACTTGCCTGAGGAATTTAAGAAAGTCAAGCCACCTACATTCAATGGAGAGATGAAGAAGTCAAAAGATGTTGAGGCGTGGTTGCTTGGGTTGAAGAAATTATTCAAATTGCATAGCTATATAGAGAACATGAAAGAAAAGATAGCCACTTTCAGTCTTAAAGGGAAATCAGATATCTAGTGGGAGGATGTGAAGGATGTTAAAGGTATTCGGGAGGATGCCTTGAATTGGAATGAGTTTGAGAGGCTCTTCAAGAAGAAGTATTTGTCGGAAAGGTACTATGATGATAGAGCTAAGGAGTTTTAAGAGTTGCAAATGGGTTCCATGAGAGATGGTGAGTATACTAGTAGGTTCTTGGAGCTGTTGAGAGATGTGCCTTACCCCAAGGAGGAGAAGGCCAAGGTTCAAAGATTCATCAGTGGATTGCTAGTAGCATACAGAGATTAGATTGAGTTCGATGAGCCTAGATCATTGGAGGACGTCATCCGAAAGCTGAAACATTGTTATAAGAAGTTGAAGGGAAAAGTTGAGCCTAAGTGTGACTTGAAAGGAAATGAGAAAGTTAAAGTAAAATGGCCACCAAAGCGAGGAAGGCCTCAAGATGCAGGTGAGAAAGAAAATGTGGTCTCTTACAAGAATTTTAATACAGTTGAGAAGGGACATGGAGAGAAGTATATTAGAGGTGATGGTAGAGCATTGTTGTAGTGTTGGGTATGTGGCAAGAATCATCATAAGAGGGATTGTCCACAGTATCGGGGTGGTAAACACCAAATCTATAGTGCTCAAGGGGCGCATATAGTTGGGGATGTTGGTCATAATATTCCTCAGATTTATGCAGTTATGGAAAGCAAGAAGGCAGATCATCAGGCATCTATCATTGAGATGGATGGTAAGATTTGTGATTAAGTTGTTTCTATTTTGATGGATCCTGGATCTAATTATAGTTATATTAATCCAACCTAGTGGATAAGTGTGGTTTGAGAAAAGAAGTGCATGAAAACTCTTGGTTGGTACAGTTGGCTACAAGTACAAAGAAGATAGTTCACCATTGGGTAAGAGCTTGTGCATTTGAGTTAAATGGTATGCCTACATTAGCACATTTGAATGTACTGCCATTGGGATCGTATAGCATGATTTTGGGTATGGATTGGATGTATCTTCACAGGACCAAAGTAGTTTCCTTCGAAAAGGCTATTGAGTGCCTAGATGATAATGGGGAAAAGAGAATTTTGTGGGGAAATAAGAATCCTACATGAGTGAGGATGGTTACCTCTATGCAGGCTAAGCATAGTTGCAAAAACTGTTGTATGATGTTTGTAATACATATATCTAGTGACAAG
This sequence comes from Pinus taeda, assembly GCA_000404065.3. Classification (NCBI taxonomy): domain Eukaryota; kingdom Viridiplantae; phylum Streptophyta; class Pinopsida; order Pinales; family Pinaceae; genus Pinus; species Pinus taeda. Next base: position 7,521 of record APFE031362356.1, on the reverse strand, counting down.
GGTAAGGATGTTGAGGATGCAGAGATATTAAAGAGGTACCATGTATTACAACAGTATCAGGATATGTTTCCAGCAGAGATTCTAGAGTTATCTCCTCACAGGGAAGTAGATTTCACTATTGAGTTGGTGCCAGGGGAAGCACCGACATTGAAGACACTGATGCAGGAGCATCCAGATCCGAGGAGACAGAAGGTGGTTGACGGTCTCATGGAGAGACAAAACACACAATCATACATGCATAGCTGGACAGGTGTTAGACTTGTCAGTTATTTTACTTTATTTATTTGTTTTATTTTTCAAAAGGTCGTTAGGACCAGGTCAATTAGAATTGTGAACTGTTTCTTTTAAATAGGAATTAGTAACAGTAAAATAGGTTGATAGTTAATTAGTATCTTTATGAATTGTGTTAGTTAGGAACAGTTAGAAATTGGTGGACAGTTACCCAATTCTGTTGGGGCAGTTCTACCTGAACAAAGAACGGTTGTGCCTTAGGAGATTAAAAGGAAAAAGACAAACAATGTAAGGGATTCCTCAGACAGAGAAACAAAAGATACGGTCATTTCAAAATAAACATTTATTTTTATTTTCTCTATTGAATCACCACTGTACAAACTGATTTCATGCATCAATACATAGATTCTGTGTAACAAAATTACGTTGGAATAACAAGATAGATAGTATTCACAAAAAGAGCAGGCGTTGCCATTTATATTATTTCCAGACAAGGAGTACGAAAGATTGTGCACGCAGGCAAACCCACAGGTAATTCGTAAGAACCCTCACATTATTTTATGAATAAAGCCAATGCTGGAGTGAAATCAAATCAAACTGTATCATTTCATTAGCTGTTGTAAACAAAGTATACACAGTCCAGGGCATCTCACGCTCCTTCGAGACCCAAAACTCTTTCAAAACAAAACCTCGAAACAGAGTTTTCGAGCAACAAAACGACACAACCAGGCAAAGTAAACATAATTACTACAGCAAGGAATCACCGACAGAATCAGGTGAACAAGGGTTTCAAACAACCCGAGGGTTTTAAATATTCAAGCATCAACATCACAGGACGAGGATTCGAACTAAGTCATTAATCATTTTACAGAACAGGGGTTTCAAACAACCCAGCAACAGTATTGTAAAACAAAGACTTCGAAACGAGGGACCAACGTACAGGACCCAAGAGGGTTACACAGTCAAGAAATCTATCTACTTCACAGCTCAGAAGACAGACCAACAACAAACCGAAGTCTTAGAACCTCTAAAGTTACAGTCAAACTAAAATGAAAGGACCCTACCCGTAGGGAAGAGCTGGAGAATTCGAGCGATTTCCAGAGACCGTGGAGTGCGTTGAACCACAGATACCAACTACATTGAGCCACCTGCAACGAAATGGGGGAAGATTAGTATTATTTACAGCCAAGACAATCATTAAAAACAAAAAGCGGACGAAGTAGAAACACAGAACCTCACCAAAAGCTAAGGAAGCCGAGTCGAAAACCGCAACGACCATCATACCCCTGAAGACCAGTAGTGAGGGCGTTAGGGTCGGAGAGATAAGGGGCAAATAATTTTAACAAAGAACCAGCATTTAATTGGTAATAGAGTTGAAGCGCGATAACTCGGAGGAACCCCTGTCACGAGAAAAGCTCACAAATTAAACGGACAGAAACGACATTTAAATAGCAGAATCTAACTAACGAAGTCGTAAATCAAAAGATAAACCCTGTGCAGAGAGGAGGGTGCCTCCATAGTCCATTAAAACGCTACCTCAAGAGAAGAAAAGGGCCGAGAATGCCCATAGAACCAGCATTGAGACCAGAACGGCGGAGGTGAGAAAGCTCCCACAGAGCAGAACCAGAACTCGGCATATTGAAAAATGCAAAATGACAAATGAGCGGGACAGAGGTTGACAAAAGGCAAGGAGCGTATAAGGGAGAACCGGAAGGTGGAGGTCGTTAACCGACGTGACCAGTAGAAACTATAAGAAAATATCAAGCGAATGTACCAGCATTTAAAGTCAACAGCTGATATATTTAAAGCGCCAAGTCTTGTCACTTGTGGTCGCATTGGGAACGGCGGGAGGCCATCAAAAGTGGTATCAGAGCTAGTTTCTTGAGTTGGAACAAATGGAACAAGTGGAAGCTGAAGGAAGAGGAAGAGGAAGAGGAAGGGGACGAGTAGTCCGTAGGATAGCAGATGAGGGACTTCGAGAGGAGATTCGCATTTTGCGTGAAAGATTGGCAGTGGTGGAGGCTGGGGGAAGGAGAGACCCAGCAGATGATAGTGATGAAGACGTAGCTGAACCAGAGGATGAGTTTGAAGGGGTGACACCAGAACTTAGATTGTTGAAGTCAGTTTTGCTGTCCAGTCATAAGCCAAGGCATGAGTTACCCACTTATGACGGGTTTTTTTCTACAGATGTGTTACTAAATTGGCTGAGTGAAGTAAATAAATATTTTGAGTTTGAGGAAACCAGTGAGGACAAACAAGTGAAGTTCGCCGCCACCAAACTGAAAGGACATGCGTCCTTGTGGTGGGACAGCATTCAGGCGGAGAGGAAGAGGCTACACAAACAGCCTATAAAGAAGTGGGCCAGAATGGAGGCAAAACTGAAAGAAAATTTCCTGCCAAAAGATTACCAGATCATGTTGTATAGATAGGTACAGAACTTGAAGCAAAGGGGAATGACTGTTAGGGAATTTACAGAGGAATTTTATAAGTTGAATTTACGAGCAGGGTATGTGGAAGATACCCCAGAAAAAACAGCCAGATTTGTGAATGGCTTGAGGGGGGAGATTTTGGATGAAATTGGTATCCACTCACCCCAAATGTTGGATGAAGCCTATCAGTTTGCACTGAAGGCAGAGGAGAAAATTAATCGGAAGCAGAACGCCAAGAGAGGAGGTGGATCTGGTAGGGGAAAAGGCAAGGTTTTTGGCAGAAGTAGAAGTACAGGTTCAAAAGAGGAGGGCAGCAGTTCCAAATCTGCTGGCACAACAGAGAAGGACAATAGCACTAGGGAAGGACAACCAGCTCAGCAAGGGCGAGGATTTGGTCGAGGCAGGGGAACTGTCCAGTGCTATCGCTGTCACAAATTGGGACACAAGTCATATGACTGTCCTGAAGGTGAACCAGCAGGTGGGAGAGGAACTTATGTTGCTCAGCCGAAGGATGTTGAGGAGACACCTCAAGAAGCAGAAAACACACCGGAGACAGGTGAAGCTTTGGTGTTAAATAAAGTGCTGTTAAAACCAGCAAAAGAGGTTGCAGAACCGGATCAACGAAAGGCTTTGTTTCACACTGTCTGCAAGTCACAGGGTAAGTGCTGTAAATTGATCATTGACAGTGGAAGTACTGACAATTTAGTAGCTGTGGAGATGGTAGAAAAGCTGGGATTAAAGAAACTAAAGCATCCTACTCCCTACAAAGTGTCGTGGCTGCAGAAAGGGCATCAACTGCTAGTTGACGAACAGTGTGAGGTAGAGTTTCAGATCGATAAGTATAAGGACAAGATCCTTTGTGATGTCATGCCAATGGATGTCTGTCACTTACTGTTGGGACGACCTTCGGAGTTTGATAGAAGTGCAGTTCATGACGGAAAGACCAACTGCTATAAGTTTGTTAAAGACGGGATCAAGCATACGCTTGTACCCATCAAGGAAGAAAATACAGCAGAAGCAAGTGGGGTGAAAGCACTACTGTTAGGCAGAAAGGAGTTTATAAAATAGATTGAGGACAACGAAACAAATTTTGTTGTCATAAGGAGACCAAAGGCAGTGGTACTTCATTCACAGATTTCAGATTTGCCCGAAGAAGTTCAGAAGTTGCTGCAGGATTTTGGAGACATTGTGGTAGATGATCTTCCATATGAATTGCCACCAAGGAGAGGTATTAGTCACTGTATTGACTTTATACCAGGAGCAAGCCTGCCAAATAAAGAAGCTTATCGCATGAGTCCTAAAGACCATGAAGAAATCAGGAAACAAGTCCAGGAATTGTTGGACAAAGGTTTGATTCGAGAAAGCATGAGCCCATATGCAGTACCAACTGTTTTGGCTCCAAAGAAAGGAGGAGAGTGGACAATGTGTACAGATTCCAGGGCTATTAACAAAATTACTGTTAGGTACAGGTTTCCCTTACCGAGAATGGATGATATGATGGATTGTTTAAGTGGAGCGGCTTATTTTTCGAAGATTGACTTGAAAAGTGGATATCACCAGATCCGAATTCGGGAAGGAGATGAATGGAAGACTGCTTTCAAGACGAACGAAGGCTTATATGAGTGGCTGGTGATGCCATTTGGTTTGAGCAATGCTCCCAGCATGTTCATGCACCTGATGAATGAAGTGCTGAAGGAATTTAATGGTAAGTTCGTAATAGTTTACCTGGATGATATTCTGTTTTTTAGCAAGACTAAAGAGGAACATTTCAGACATTTGCAGAGTGTGTTGAGGAAGTTACAGCAGAACAAGCTGCTAATTAATCTGAAGAAGTGTACCTTTTTTCAGCGAGAATTAGTGTATCTGGGCTTTGTCATCGCAGAAAATGAACTAAAAATGGACCCAGAAAAGGTGACAGTTATAATTAGCTGGCCTTCTTCGAAAAGTTTATTTGAAGTCCGAAGTTTCCACGGACTAGCCAGTTTTTACAGGAAGTTTATCAGAAATTTCAGCGAGATTTGCACACCAATGTTGGATACGATCAAGAATATAAATCAGCCATTTCACTGGACGGAAGCAACAGAAAATAGTTTTCAGATCTTGAAAAAGAAGATTACTGAAAGACCAATATTAAGACTGCCTGATTTCAACAAACTTTTTCAAGTTCGTTGTGATGCCAGTGGTACAGCCATTGGGGCAGTCCTTAGTCAAGAGGACAGACCGGTTGCTTATTTCAGTGAAAAGCTAAATGAGAGTAGGCAAAAATACTCAACCTACGACAAGGAATTTTACGCCATTGTGCAAGCTTTGAAACATTGGCGACATTATCTGTTAGGTAACGAGTTTGTTTTGTTTTCTGATAACTCTGCATTGCAGTACATTATGCAGCAGCATAAATTGAACCATAAGCATGCAGCTTGGGTTGAGTACTTGAAAAGTTTTACATTTGTACTAAAACACATTAGTGGGCAATCAAATAAGGTGGCAGATGCACTGAGTAGAAGAACGTTGCTTCTACAGGAAAGCACGATGCAGATTTTAGGCTTTGAACATTTAAAAGAGCTATATCCGACTGACACCGAGTTTAGGGAGGCCTATGAGGCTTGCCAAAACCCGCTGTTACGAAATAACAGCATGTGGTTAGACTATAATCTACAGGAAGGATTGTTGTTTAAGGGAGGACAGTTATGTATTCCCAACTGTTCTATGCGGGAAAACATTATACAGGAAAAACACAGTGGAGGCCTGGCTGGACATTTCGGTATTGACAAAACGATTGCTCAGGTACAGCATTTTTATTTTTGGCCAAAGTTGCAGCGGGATGTGCAGAGGTACGTGACTAGATGTAAAATTTTTCAACTGGCAAAAGGTCACAGTCAGAACACTGGACTTTATATGCCATTACCCATTCCTAGCCGACCATGGGATTCAGTTAGTATGGATTTTGTACTGGGTTTGCCGAAGACACAACGAGGTTTTTATTCAGTAATGGTTGTGGTAGACCGATTTTCAAAGATGGCACACTTTGTACCATGCAGGAAAACCAGCGATGCTACTTACATAGCACATCTTTTCTTTACTGAGATTGTGCGATTGCATGGACTTCCAAGATCCATTATCTCTGACAGAGATGTAAAGTTCACCGTTCATTTTTGGAGAACTCTGTGGAAAAAGTTGAATACCCAGTTGCAGTTCAGCTCCGCTTATCATCCACAGATGGATGGTCAGACGGAGGTAGTAAACCGAAGTCTGGGAAATTTACTTCGAAGTTTAACAGGTGAAAATTCCTGGACTTGGGACCGTGTACTTGCTTAGGCGGAATTCGCATACAACGATTCCCCTAACCGCAGCACAGGATATAGTCCGTTCCAGATTCTGTACGACATGCATCCACGAGGAGTGCATGAATTACGAGATTTGGGGAAACTTGAGAAATGAAGTGCTGATGGGGAAGATTTCGCCCAAGCAATGAGTAACTTGCATGAACAGGTCAAACTAAAATTACAGGACAGCAGTCAGAGGTATAAACAGCGAGCTGATACAAAGCGTCGGGAAGTTCAGTTCAACGTAGGGGATGAAGTCCTTGCGTACTTATGTAAGGAACGGTTTCCAAAACGAGAGTACAACAAGCTAAAATTCAAGAAAATCGGGCCCTGTAAAATCATTCGCAAATTTTCTGCAAACGCCTATGAACTATAGTTGCCACCAGGGATCAGTATTTCCCCTATTTTTAACGTGGCAGATCTGTTTCCTTATGTCACAGGTTCAGCAGATAATACAGCAGCAGAGCCACCACGGGACACCAATTGTGAAGGAGATTCGTGGACGAGACAGATGCCAATGGCACCACCCATTGAGATCGAAGGGATTCTGGACACACAGGTAGCTAAGCGCACACGCAAGAAGGAGTATTTGTGGTATTTGGTCAAATGGAAGAACCGTCCGATAGAGGACAGTTCGTGGCTTAAGGAAACGCAGATACAGAAAGCAGGCTATTCTGTTGACGACCTCATGGAACGGAGCCATGACTTTTTGCCACCCCAGGAGCCTGATGCAGGAGCATCCAGCTCCAAGGAGACAGAAAGTGGTTGACAGTCTCATGGAGATACAAAACACACAATCATACATGCATAGCTGGACAGGTGTTAGACTTGTCAGTTATTTTACTTTATTTATTTGTTTTATTTTTCAGAAGTTCGTTAGGACCAGGTCAATTAAAATTGTGAACTGTTTCTTTTAAATAGGAATTAGTAACAATAAAATAGGTTGATAGTTAATTAGTATCTTTATGAATTGTGTTAGTTAGGAACAGTTAGAAATTGGTGGACAGTTACCCAATTCTGTTGGGGCAGTTCTACCTGAACAAAGAACGGTTGTGCCTCAGGAGATTAAAAGGAAAAAGACAAACAATGTAAGGGATTCCTCAGACAGAGAAACAAAAGATACAATCATTTCAAAATAAACATTTATTTTTATTTTCTCTATTGAATCACCACTGTACAAACTGATTTCATGCATCAATACATAGATTCTGTGTAACAAAATTACGTTGGAATAACAAGACAGATAATATTCACAAGAAGAGCAGGCGCTGCCATTTATATTATTTCCAGACAAGGAGTACGAAAGATTGTGCACGCAGGCAAACCCACAGGTAATTCGTAAGAACCCTCACATTATTTTATGAATAAAGCCAATGCTGGAGTGAAATCAAATCAAACTGTATCATTTCATTAGCTGTTGTAAACAAAGTATACACAGTCCAAGGCGTCTCATGCTCCTTCGAGACCCAAAACTCTTTCAAAACAGAACCTCGAAACAGAGTTTTCGAGCAACAAAACGATACAACCAGGCAAAGTAA
>APFE031362354.1:0-11515 GCA_000404065.3 Pinus taeda | reverse complement strand
TATATATATATGCTTTTTTATTTCCAACTCATTAAAACTTGAGTGGGCCTAATGGTTAAGAGCATGTGTTTCCTCCTAAGAGGTCATAGGTTCAAAACTAGAGGGGGGTAGAGTATGTATGCCTTTGTAGACTTAGTAGTCAAATAGGGAGGTGGGTCTCTTCTCCCACAAATAAATGGGTCTCATACACCAATGCGGTGTATGGGTTGGCCATGACGTTAAAATTGGATAATAATAATATTAGTTCATGAAATCGTGAAGATCATATTTATTTAATTAACATTTTAAAGAAATTATATAATTATGTAATATTATTTTTAATAAATATATAAAAAATATTCAAATATTAAATTTTATTAAATTTATATATATTAAGAATACATGAATATAGAGGACCCCGATGGGGGTGACAACCGGCAGACAAGAGGCTCACGACGAGGTGTTAATTCCCCAACACGCATTATAAATGTTTAACCAATTTGATGGGATCGCTTCACCTAACGTGAGCTTAGCGAACATTCTGGAGAGTGTTTGGTTTATAATTATGGTATGCTTGGTTGAGGTCTTCATTTCCATGTTACCAGAGATGGAGATGGTGGTTGTGGTGGGCGGTATTGTTTCAGATGCACAAGGTGGCTTACTCTCTAAGCCACAACACACTCATTAGTGTTAGTATGTTCCACGGGGATTCATTCTCTAGAGGCAGAGTGTGGCGTCGGCATTGGTGGAGGTTTTAGAGGGAGATACTTAGGACCCTGGTTTGTGGTGGAAGGAGGTGGCTTTCAGACTTTTGTGGCAACACAATTCTAGTGTGACATCTAATACTGGGGTCATCTGTAGTGCAACTCGGGGGCCATCCAATTTCACAATTGTGTAGGTAAATTTCTATAACTATGTCTTTGTGGTTCCTTTAGTTTGGAGTTTGGTAGTAGCTAAATTTTTTCCATCCTCATATCAGTAATGGTTGGGTGGAGCAGTGTGGTGACTAGATGCTTTATTGTTGACGGGGCCAGGGGTCTCTTATGGGTGTCGAGCTTAAAAGGGTGTTGTATTGGGGGTGGCATACTAACCCTAGTGGGTGGCCACGTGTTGTGGGGGCCTGGTGGCTCTAGGTATGAGGGTGACTACTAGTGATGTGCGTCTGGTGTTTCTTGGTGCGAGGAGAGGGTGAGTAGATAGGGAGGTGGGTCAAGGGTTTGTCGCTTATGCAACACCATTGATCCAAGGACTGGGTTGACAGTGCTAGTATTTGGAGATACTCCATGGGTGGGGGTCTCGTGGAGTTAATATAGCGAGGAGGCCATGACGAGAGATGCAACGATAAAGAGGCTGCACACATAAGGGTGTCGACCCTTGAGGCCTCAGAGTGATGCATCTGGTCGACCAACAAGGTCTTGGGGGAGAAGTTGACTAGTAGGTCAACTCTCCAAGAAGGGTGGACCTCCCCCCCCTCGATTTTAATCTATTGAGGCCCAATTACATCAAGTTACTCTGATGGTTGAGCAATTAGCTTAGGATAGGCAAGATGAATATAATGAAGTCATAACTTTCATGAATGATTTGTAGCATAACTAGTGGCACATACTAGATAAGTTGGTATCTCTTCGGCGCAAGCATAAGCATATTATGGATAAGAAGACTTGCTTGGAGGGCCATATGGATCACATAGAGGCCCATGTGTATGAGGAATTTTGCTAACCTCCACCACCAAGAGATGAATCATATGGTCCACAGCTAGGGTATACTAATGCTCAGAGATGATGGCTAGTTGTTTTTGTATCTTGGGTCATTTTTTTTTACTATGGGTTGCATGCATGAGATACTTTGGTTTTATGCTACTCTTCTGTTTGTGATTTTGTCAATACCTCCAAGCCAACCAGTCCGGGAGCAATGAAGCTAGGGGTGTTTTGAACTGGAATCAACCATGAAGTAGTATTTTGAGTAATTAATGGAAACTTTCGAATTATCTATATATATGAACCAAATATATTAGATATTTTCAATATATAAATAAAAATAACAAACATTTTATTAATATTAAATTTAAATTATTACAATACATACACAATGAAATTTTGGCTCTGTTAGGGTTTTCAAAATCTATGTATAATTAAAATTTTCAAAAACCCTCATGGTGGCCCAGACTATCTCATAGAGGAATTTTGCATTACACTTGCAGATATGTTGCCAGGAGATTGTGTGCCAAATTCACCAACTTGTTATCAGATATTTGTCAAGCTCCCCTCTAGATAGCCATTACTCATTAGGGTTTTTCATTCAAATCAGGTCACTTTTCGCTTCTTTCCGACACCCTTCTTTTATTCAAATGATGAAGTGTTGATGATAAAATCCATTTTGGGGACAAGATTCAAAGCTCAACGACTTTTGGTGTGGACCATGCTCCTTCAACAAGTAGAGAGATATTATATAGTAATGCTTCTCTGGGTATATTGAAACGAGCTCATTAGTTAGCTTCCTCATAATTTGATAAGGAATTTCCCTAAATGCGTAATGATAATTGGCAGATCATTTTAATCAAACCACCTTTGAAAGGTTGGGTCAAGGTTTCCAGAAAGAAAGGAAAAAAATGCGGGCTTGAGGATGAGCCCTTATTTGAGTGATTCATCTTTCTAATTGTTTATTCTATCCCTTTATGTCTTCTTTGTTACTCTCAATATCATTCATCCCTACTTAGATATCATTAATACAGGGAAGATTGTGCCAAAAAGTGAGGCATGATATAATTTTATTTTTGTTTGATAAAAAAAATTAAACATTAAAAGAAATTTTAGTTAAATTTTAATTATTATAAATATCATAAAATATCAATATAATTTTTTAATAATATTACACAACATTATTCATCAAGTTTATAGTGTTATGTTTAATTTTATTAGTAAATATTTTATTTTAAACATTTTTTACAAATATATTAAACAATTATATATTTAAATTTAAATATCTTTAATCAAATATTATAAATTATAGTTATATATATATATATTATATATATATAAATTTATATATATATTATATGGTGGTTAAAACTCACTCTAATTAGCATTAATTCATGAAATTGTGAGTATATTCGAAAAAAAATATATTATACATCGTCTATCATATTATTAATATGATTTTAGTGATATTTGCGAATTATATAATTACTATTAATTTATTTTTTAATAAAATATTTAAATATAAATATCATTAAATTTATATAAATATTGAAATATATAACAATATGAATTAAATTAAAACAATTTTACCCGTTTATCATATATAAAATTTAAATAACAAATATCTTTTTAATATTAATATTAAATTACTATAAAAAATCAACATAAATTTTTAATGGTATGCAAATATTATTATTATTGAAGTTTTAATAAATTGTATCAATATGATCAAATATATTCTCAAAGTGGGGGCTTTTGTGAGGAGTGATTTTGTTCTACTATTTCTAGATTATTCACATAAACATAAAAACATTAAACATCAGATTTCTTCATCATATATTCTCAAAGTGGGGGCTTTTGTGAGGAGTGATTTTGTTCTACTATTTCTAGATTATTCACATAAACATAAAAACATTAAACATCAGATTTCTTCATCATATATATATATATATAGTGGAGGATGATAAAAATTGGGCTCTAATGCTTGCATGTGTGTATTTGCATAGAGAGCTTCTCTTAGCTTCAAGAATCATAAATTCTCTACTAACGAGGCCAACCACATGAAGGTGGAAGTCATCTGGCCTCCCCCCTCACTTCTAGCCTATAATTACACTAAAAAACCCCACATTCTATTTTAAATTACATAAAATATGTCATCCACGTTCATTCTAAATACATAGATATAAAATAAACAACATAATAAAAATTATACACAATCATCAATGCATATCAAATTTCCATTAATATATGATTGCAGATCAAATTTTGCAAACATAAAAACATTATGCGTAAAATTTTGATTATTACAAAAAATAAGCATCAAAGTTTTAATTATTGCAAGCAAAGAAATTGTAAATACAGAGACCCCAAAAATTGTCAAACATACAAACATTACATGTCAAACACAAAAAATGCTATAAATGCATAAACATATAAGCCTATGTAAACTTTACACATTGGCAAAAGAAATTCACACACACTTTAAAATACAAGTCATACAATATAACTGTAAATGCTATTCAAATCAAACTCAAAATACAAGCATACACAAACATAGAAACATCACATATCAATTACACCCTAAAAATCTTGTAAATGCATAAGATACAAGCACATGGAGATACAAAGCATTGCCAAATGAAATTTCAAACACATTCCAAAGTACATATCCAAATGTCATACAAAATCATTGTAAATACACAACCATACAAATGAAACTGAAAACTCAAACATTACTACAATCATGAATACACATCAAAATACAAAAATACACAAGCATAGAAACATCACATATCAATTACACCTTAAAAATATTGTAAATGCATAAGATAAAGCACATGGAGATACTAAGCATTGCCAAATGAAATTTCATACACATTCCAAAGTACATATCCAATTGTCAGACACAATAAATGTAAATACACAACCATACAAATGAAACTAAAACCACAAACATTACTACAATCACGAATACACATCAAAATACAAGAATACACAAACATAGAAACATCACATATCAATTATACCCTAAAAAATTGCAAATGCATAAGATACGAGCACATGGATATACTAAGCATTGCCAAATGAAATTTCATACACATTCCAAAGTACATATCCAAATGTCATACACAATCATTGTAAATACACAACCATACAAATGAAACTAAAACCTCAAACATTACTACAATCATGAATACACATCAAAATACAAGAATACACAAGCATAGAAATATCACATATCAATTACACCCTAAAAATATTGTAAATGCATAAGATACAAGCACGTGGAGATGCTAAGCATTGCCAAATGAAATTTCACACATTTCAAAGTACATATCCAAATGTCATACACAATCATACGAATGAAACAAAAACCACAAACATTGCTACAATTATGAATACACATCAAAATACAAGCATATACAATTTACATAGAAACATCACATATCAATTACACCCTAAAAATATTGTAAATGCATAAGATCCAAATGTCATACACAATCATTGTAAATACACAACCATACAAATGACTCAAAAAACACAAACTTTGCTACATACATGAACACACATCAAAATGCAAGAATACACAAACATAGAACCATCACATATCAATTACACCCTAAAAATATTGTAAATGCATAAAATACAAGCACATGGAGATACTAAGCATTGCCAAATGAAATTTCACACACATTCCAAATTACATATCCAAATGTCATACACAATCATTGTAAATAAACAACCATACGAATGAAACTAAAACCAAAAATATTGCTACAATCATGAATGTACATCAAATCTTGATCACCATACATAAATAATATTGTAAATACAAAAACATACAAATATCACCCGTCAAATTTTGATCACCACACATAAAATATTGCAAATACACACATATCACACATCAAATTTTAATCATCACAAAAAACATCATGTTAATGGTCATTGCTAAAGGAGACAAACACACACGCAAACATTTCAAAATACATATCAACATGCTATACATATCCATTGTAAATACAACCATTAAAACTCAAACAACAAACATTATCATTTACAATCATAAACAAAGTACAAAATGTCATCAAACATTACATTAAAATAACATGAATAAATTGTTTTAATGCATTTAAGAATTTAAAATGTGTAAAGCATACATTAACAATTAAGAAGTTGATTTTGGATTTCAAATTTCAAGTATGTTCCATAATGTAGATTGATATGTCATTAAAAGTTATTAGCTTAAAATCTATGGTGCTAACTACTATTAGACATAACCAAATCTAAGGAAAAGTAAAAACTAAGAAGTGGAAAAGGAGAGAGGATGTACAAACCCTTAAGAATGACCATGGTTCGTTCTTAAGGGCATTGAGAAGGGGCTTTTTAGCCCCTTCAAAAAGAAATATTTTATTATTATTATTACGAGTTTTCCGAGAGTAATTACAACACAATGAATAAATAAACGTCAATTTCTTTTGAAAGCGATTAATGTCTTAATCATTTCATGTCTTTTGTCATGAACATGATGGACATGTAAATGTTTCGTATGCCGTGGCCATGCACATATCCCAGTGATTCTCTGCAAAAATAATATATTTTAAAATTCAGTGAAAAACCATGCTTTCTATATAGTGGAACAAAAAAATGCATAAACTTATTTATCATTTAAGAAAGTGACTAACATAATTTGATGTTTGAAATCATCTTCTTAACTTGACTAAAGAGAAACCCTGCTACATCTTGAGCATTAGTATTGGAGCATGTACTTTGACTTCAAAAGGGAAAAAATCATTTAGATGAAAGTAAGTTTGAAAATTAAATAGTCTAGACTCTACTATAATAATGAGATAAAAAAAATACTTATTCATTGAAATTGACTCATTTAGTAGCCTTCATTGTAAGAAGAGAAAATACAAATGTTGGAACATGAACATAGTTAAAAATCGAAAGTGATGAAGAAGTTGAAGGAGTTGGGGCTTACTAGAATATGCCTAATTTTGGGAAGGCTTTGGTAGCTAGAGGCATATGGAGGCTCATATCAAATAAGGGTCTATGAAGCCAAGTTATCCTATGAAAATACATTGAACCTTATTCATTAGAAGACCTTCCAAGAATACTCATAATATAATTTGTTGATATGTTGGAAGGTCATTGTCCAAGCCTTCCCTCTTGTGCAGAATTGGCTACTATGGGAAGTTGGTAATGGAGAAAGAGTAAACGGTAGGAACTAATCCTTCCTAAGGTTGGAAGTGGAGGAGTAAGTCCCTTAAAACAACTATAACTTAGATTAGGCAACCTCCCCATAATTCTAATGTATACGGCATCAAGAGTGGAAGAAAGCAAACTTCCTAGATTTAGATGGTATTGAAGGAGATGTATGGGAGGATTTATTGGGTACTAAATATTACATTCGCAACCCATCCACATTCGCTTTAAAGATTCTACTGTCTACAAATTTAAGGGGAAATGGCATGCTACAACATATTTAATGGGAAATGGCCTACTACATATATATTTCTTAAAAATATACATGTATGACAAAATATTCATACCTGTCTGTGCTGGTTGAATAACACTGGCATCGTGCAGCACTGTCACTCTGTTTTTTTTTATTACAGAAACACCGTGCAGAGGCTGAACAAGTCTCTGGATCGATCAGAGACAGCAAATGCCCGCCCGCCCGCCTCTCTGCACAGGCTCTCAAGGACGCCTTCGTATACTGTACCAAAATTGGATTCAAAACATTTAGGTGATTACAGTTTTAAGGAGGTCATAAATAAAATTATTGGATTCTACTATTTGTATCACAGATTTGGAATTCCCATTGTCCGGGAAAAGTAAGGTTGATTTACCTTGTCGTAACATTGAAACTGGGCAATTCAGGGGCTGTTTCTTCCAGGATCTGAGGGATACCTCAGCTCCCCACAAGTCCCCACTCCAACTTGAATTTCCTGCGTGTATGACAAACTTGCATTCTCAGGAAGGAAAAAAACAGAGCCTATTCAGATTGATTCTCAGGAAGGAAACAAACACACACAGCCTATTCAGATTGATTCTCAGGAAGGAAGGAAACAAATAGAACCTATTCAGATCAATCGAAGACTTAATCTATGGAAATCTATGTTTCTATTAATCGGAGAGAGAATTAGATGGGCATATAATCTCTGAACGTAGTATCTCTGAAACTTCTCATATAATCTGTGTATACCTGAATCGGCGTTCTTCCCTTGAGCAGAGGTAGGGTGTCGCACCCTAATGAGATATGTATACTCTTTGTCTCCTTCCAGCCTTATAGTTGTCGGTGTATAAGGACTTCTTCCCAAGCCCAACGAGGGAAGGGAATGCTACATCCACAACAGTACAATCACAGAGCCTTGTCATCCATAATTGCATAAGCAAAAGCACAAACAATATAAGTAAAAGCACAATGATGGCCTTATCATACAGAATTGCATATAAAACAGAGAGTACAAACACAGAGCCTTATCATCCATAATTTCATAAGCAAAAGCACAAACAATATAAGTAAAAGCACAATGATGGCCTTATCGTACAGAATTGCATATAAAACAGAGAGCAGAGCTGCTACTTATATGCATTTAACAACAAAATTGATAATACAGAACTACTTATATGCATTTAACAAAATTGAATTAACAGAAACAAAGAGACTATACAGAATTTGACCATATCAGATGGACATTAACCAAAGAAGATGGAGAAAGTTGAAACAAAGAGACTATACAGGATTTTAGCAGAAGAGAGGAGGATGTGGATGTGGGAGGATTTAATTCTGTGCCAATCAGGGGCAGGGCGTGTGAAGTAGTTTGCAGCAGTGCAGGAGGCAATACCGCCAAGCCAAGACAAGACAGGGGTAGTCTCTGTTTGCCATGGCACCGCCAAGCCAAGACAAGACATGGGCATCCTCTGTTTGCCATTGCACCGCCAAGCCAAGCCAAGACAAGACAGGGGTAGTCTCTGTTTTCCATTGCACCGCCCAGTTAAGAGCTTGAAAAGGGCCGTCCGAACAATCCTCATACTGCAACATTGATCCCAAAGAAGAAAAACAGAGACTCTATTTGAATCTATAACTAGAAAAAGAAGAAAAATAGAGACTCTATTTAAATCTATAGACACAGACTCTATTTGAATTTATAACTAGAAAAAGAAGAAAAACAGACAGAGACTCGATGCGTAGAAATCCACCTAATCTACCTGCGATTGATTGAATCCCATCCATGCAAATATGAATTCATATAAATACGTTTAGGCTATAAATTTATGTGCATTCAAAAACTGAAGCAGGGCATGTACCAATTCATAATTAGGCAATTTCTATGGATTCAAAAACTGAAGCAGGCGCCCATTTATATTTACGCGTTTAGCCTGGTAATTCAATAGATGCTAGAACAGAGCTAATTGCATGAAATAATTACAAAATCATATTAATTCTAATTCTTGCAGTGTATGCCAATCACTAAGCCAATCTAATCTAACATCTGTGTGAAGGTTACATGTACAGAAATTTGCATACCTGGGAGTGAGAAGGATAGGGGGATATCTCCTCATTCATATACCTTTCGCTCCGGTGATGTATGTCTACCTTGAGAAAATTGATGTGACGTATGTTTACCTTCACCTCCCTGTACCGCGCAACACAACAACACGCAAACCAGACCAGACCAGACCATACCAGACAACACAAAACTCATACAGAGACCAGACCAGACTACACAAAACTCATACAGAGACCACCAGACTCACAAACATACATGACATGGAGCTCCAAGACGAGACTCATACAGCGAAGCGCAGTAGCCATGGGAGGAGGAGGAGCAGATTCGTAAATGGCAAAGATTGGGACAAGGATCGGAAACAAATATTGGTTGGATTCAACGGTCAAGCTTTCCTTGACTGCCACCTTTGCAAAACAAAAGCACTTTTCTTGACTACCAGCGCAACAAAAAGCACTTTGTGGGGACATGATCTTGGATTGCCAGTTTTTGTGAAGATAATTTTGTTCCCGGCTCAACGAAAAAGCACTTTGTGGGGACATGATCTTGGATTGCCAATTTTTGCGATGAAGATAATTTTGTTGCCAATACGAGTATAAGTCATAATTTAATGGTTGTAATAATTTAACGTAACCCCTTTCTTAAACTTTCACAATTTCAGATGCATTGGCTTAGATTGTATTTTATTTAGTATGTCACAAATGAAATGATAGTACAATTGGAGAAATTGAATGAGGACCCCATCAATGAATTTGTCAATGGGAACAGAGTAAAATTGTATAGAGACAATTGCCTCACTTTCGAAAGTTTATATGTTTGTAGGGAAAAACTATTTTTTTTGTAACCTTATTGGCATGCACAAGTCAACGTTGGGGTTGTGCTCGTAGGAACAGTGTGACTAACATGGGAAAGTAGATATATCTTGTTGCATTGAAGGACTAACACACTGTGCACCAAGAACATTGCACAGACAAGTGTATAAGCAGCCAAGGAAAGTGTGTAGTACTGATGATAACATGAGAAGTGGACTACATCTAGTGGTCGATGATGGCAACAGAAACCAAGAAATTGTAGAAAAAAGTACCAGCAAAAGTGTGTGCCACACATTTGGAATTGTTGTTAGTGAATTAGAGAGTGCTCCCAACCAATCAAGTTACCAACTCTAGAGTTGTTTCAAATTATTTTCAAAAACTATTCATGTTTTTTACCTATCCAAGGGAAGCCCAAAGCAACTAGATTTAAAATAAGGCCAAAACACACTCCCATTCATAATAAACAAACTTATTATAGCTTGGGAAATGGAATCTTAAAGGGAATTACAAGCATATATGTTGGGCACCAAATCGGCCTATCGTTTTCCTGCATTTCCACTCCTCTTTTCATCCCCTTTGTATTCATTCACATATATTTACTATGTAAAACTATGAGGTAATTTCCCTTTCTTCGTCTCTTGGGATATTTAATTAATGAAGTAGAGTCATGAGGGTTTTTCCTATGCGAACCACTAAAACATGTTATGACCGCAGATTCTGGAGCGCAGGTGTTGACCTCACGGCATGTCACAGCGGTTCCGCGATTCACAGCAGCTGATCGACCACGATGAAACAACATAACTGATTTGCAGCTGTTCTCAACCCATTTTGGATCATTTCTGTTCTTGCTCTCTCGGCGCTGGTGCTGTGTTGAACTGATGTATATCTTTGGGCATATAGTTGCTAGGTTTTGGGTAGAGATGTTACTCCCCTTTGTACTGTATAAAAGCCGGGTCATTCCTGTATGAGGGGTTAGCCAGAGACTGAATTATATTGTAACAACATTGTTCAGATTAATAAAATACAACCCTTTTGTTGTTCTATCTTTCGTTGTGAGTAACGCAGCCCTGATCAAAGAGTTGGGCTTGCTCTTTTGATTAGGTATTGCGTGTTTTCTTGTTATGTGTGTGTTGTTCATTGCTGTGTTTATTTCTTGATTGTTGTTACAGATTCTTTATATCACCGTGAATACCTTTTTAAGTTCTACAATTGAGTTTCTATTTCTGTTACAACAATGCTTTGATTTGGTATTCATGAAACCTTGTTCGATGATAGATTGTAACCTTGCCCCTGCATATACCTTGCGTGTTGCCTTGGAAAGAATACGCACCTGGATTGATACATTAATGCAGGAAAAGGGGTGAATAATTTGTTCATACCTTGACACCAACATTTTGGTGCTGTTGCAGGGGAGGCTAACAAGGTGCAAGACATGATATGTATCAACCAGAGGGTTAATCTCTCGTCTTGGGGAGAGAACATGCTTTCTCACACTGCTCCAGATCCTAAG
>APFE031362347.1:0-13961 GCA_000404065.3 Pinus taeda | reverse complement strand
TGCTATCAGCACCCCACGTTTAGAAAACGTTGAACTACACGACGCAGGAAAGACGCAGGAAAGGGAAATTCGCTGGTTCGGCAAGTTGAACGCTTTTCTTCCTGTTGGCGAGACAAATGTACCCTTCTCCATTTCCTTCCTTCCTTCCCATTTTTCTTCTTTTTTCCTTTTCTCCGGCGATGCGTCCTCCATCTTTTTTCAACTGCATGATAAAGAAACAGTGCATAACTCTTTTAACACTCACCCAGAAAACCAAAAGAACTCCAAAGAACAACATGTGAGGAGTACATCAACCAAGGCAACATATCCTATCATCTCGCAGGGAGAAGCAAATCTAAACCGTATAAAACAAAGACCCAAAACCCACGTAATAGCTACAAGCAAAAAGAGAGAAATAACGATGGACATTGCTAAATCATCCACAAAAGAAAGAAAAAGCAGAAATGAACCCACTACCCAAGATGCTCTGCCCTCTAGCATTCTGCTCTGCTACACTCAGTTTGAATGCAAAAGGTATCACCCATAACGATGTATTTTCCTGAACAGGGATAATAGAGATAAGCCGAACAAGGGTACAATTTCTAAGCTAACCCCATGAGAGATATGACAGTGCAGAGCAACTCGAGAAGAATGAGTACCGTACTTTGACTCATATGAGTACTAATGGCCCATTGAGGAGGTAGCGTATCGGTGGGAACCTCTAAAACCATTCTTCCCTAACTAATCCTAAAATATGCCCAAATCGTGCAGGAGTCTCTTGTGGAATGTAGCATAAAAGACCTGCTAGACAAAAATTTCAGACAGGGCTTATCCTTTCGCTCTGACTGAAAACCAATCTCACAATTACAATACAGTGGTCAGGACATAATCGGCGATTGCCTGTTTCTGCGTGAAGGAAGCTCTTTAAAGATGCTGGTTCTAGTGTCCTAGATTGAATAGTGAAAAAGCATAATAGGATAAACAATGAATTTTCAGGAATCCGATTAGATACGCCAGCCTAGCTGATCGATATCACTTTGTCAGTGGGACAATAAAGAATTATGTATCTAATCTGTGTACCCGTCCCAGACAAACAAAGCCAGGTATACCTAATTTCTTATGGTTTTCCAAGTTGCTCCGTACGAAAAACTGCAAAAAACAAAACGAGTTTGAGGGTGGTGGCGCCTTTGAACATAGTAAAGTGAAAATAAAAAATACAGATACCAAAATTATAAATTAGGAGGAAAGGGGCCAGCCGTAAGCTAGGTCATCTTTGACATGATCGGCCGCTGTGTGGATATGATCTTCGTCATGTATAATACATTATACAATCAATATCTATCCTATCTGCTGTCTGGCCATCTTGGAGATCTCGGATTTTGTTCGGCTTATAAAATTGTACCCTTCTCCATTTCCTTCCTTCTGCTGCTTTTCCGTCTTCTTTTTTCTTTTCTTCGGCGATGCTCCAGATATCGTTCCTCCATCTTTTTGCAACTCCATGATAAAGAAACAGTGCATAACTCTTGTAACACTCACCCAGAAAACCAAACAAATTCCAAAGAAACAATGCATATCTTTTTTAAGGGCTTCACAACATGTGAGGAGTACATCAACCAAAGCAAAATCTAAACCGTAAAAAACAAAAACCTGAAACCCACGTAATGGCTACAAGCAAAAAGAGAAAAATAACGATGGACATTGCTAAATCATCCACAAAAGAAAGAAAAAGCAGAAATGAACCCACTACCCAAGATGTATTTTCCTGAATAAGGATAATAGAGATAAGAACACATGTAGTTTCATGAATAGAAATAATTATTATAAATACTTGCAATGAATACAGGTAATCGTTATATATACCATTAATGAACAGACGGTGTTCACAGAAATGGAATCTGACGGCCTCCTTTTCTGAAATCCCATCACGTCTCCTCGATCACCATTTGAACGACCACGTACTCTCGCTGGAAGCCACGAGGTTCTGCATTCTCCGTGTGCATGCTAAGTGGTTAAGAAGCAACTCTCACTACGAGCTCTCTCGACGGATGGAAAACATCGTATGACTTTTTCAATTTCACTATTTTCCATAATACATCATAGCCGTTTTATCCACCTGCAATCGATAGCCTCGGATACCCTCCACGATCTTTTATTCCAATAAATGTGTGTTTTAAATACTTTCTCGTGACTTGGCTGATGCCCGTTTTCAAGATTTGAGTGCCGTTGTTCTCTGATGTGGCACGGTCACTGATTTCAAATTTGTTAAAGTCGGTTAACATGTTAACGTTTAAATTAGAAATTTTAGCTTTTGTATATAGTAAAAAGTTATTAATCAAAATAAAAATAGAAATTTTCCAATTACAAATATGGTAAAATATATTAACAATTGTTTTAATGTTTAAAACTGTCAAATTTGTTAATCATTTTTTTCATATTAACAACTTAATTATACATTTGATATTAACAATTTTAGAGATTCGTTTATAAAAATTAGCAATGCAACTCAATATGGAACACTTTACTATTTAGCTTTTGTATTAAATATATTAATTGTTTGCGTCAATAATATAGATATTTTTTATGGTTTAATATTGAATAGAGGACTATATATATAGTTATTTAATATAATAATCACAAAAATTTGACTAGGTAATCAAAGTTGGAATGTTCAATGCAATTATTTCAATAAACTCCTCTAAAAACTTCTTAGGTTGAGTGAGCAAATATTATTAGTAATTTCTCAATTCCTTTTCAATGTTAACATCTCACTATAGCTTCAAGCCCTAACTATCTTTTAGGGTTGAGAACAAGTTACCATGTTGATGTTAAACCATGGATAACTTGAAGAATTGTGTGTCCTTCTCTCTTTCATCTACCCACCAAAATTTTAATTATTGTTGTCATAAGACTTCCTCTTATTTGTTACACTCCCCCAACTATATTTGATGTTGGATTTTGTGGCTAATAAGTTTCATTGTTCTACCTTTGAGGATGATATTATACAAAACATGCTCCATTTTTCTCAATTAAATCCTTCTACGAATTCAAAAATATATAAGGAAATTAATCTAGTCTAGAGCTTACGTGATGAAGGACCCCTCTTCTATTGTCCTAGGTGTGAGTTTCATTGGATGTTTCCATTTCAACTGTAATTAGGCTTCAATTACTGACTTTGAAAAACCACAAATCTACATCTGGTCATCTCATACCCATGACTTGAATAGAAAGTGGAATCCACCCATGGTATCCATCCATGCTATCCACCCGTGTTATTGTAACTCAAGAAGCCAATGAGAATACTAGAAATAAAAAACCTCACTTGGTAAAATGACATATGGTTCCTTCACATTGTAGGTTAAATGCTTTATCCATATAAGAAAGAGTTATATGTTTTCATATATTGTTAGGTATTGAGTGTGTGTATTTTTTGTTCAAGGTTTTTCTAACAATAGTTGCATCGCATATTTATATTCTTTCTCTCCTACTCTCTCTCTCATTATTTATTGTTCCTAGATCATAGCCCCTATGATCTCGATAAGTGGTATGAGAGCCAAAATGGTTTAACAAATGTATGTCTAGCCCATTGATTTGAGATTCTAGTTATTATTTAGATGGAAGATTAAATTCTCTCCTTGGTGAGGGTTATGCCTTTTATTTCCTTAAATCATTCACCATATGGATTTCATGAAATCACTAGCAAGGTCCAAAGGGATCATGACCAGTGAATCCGTCGAGAAATCATCGGTAAGGGGAAAAGGATCAAACCCTATGGTTTTGGTAGCCACTAAAAGGGTTGTAGGAAGCTCCAAGATGGAGTAACATAATGATGACATGCCTCAATCCAAATATATGGTGGAGGAATTATAGATTGGAAATGATGTTAGTCTTTATGTGCCCTTCGATAATGGAATGAATGGGTTGCATAAGTTTTTTTTTGAGAACAAAACACTAGTCCAAGTTCGAGTCTGGTGGAGGCATGGCCTCATGGCCAAGCTACAAGCCTACATCTTTCTCAATGATGGTTCTCCCAAGATGCAATGGTACATGCTCAAAGAACTCAATAATCCTCATTATGTTGTTTCCTTTATTGATTCCACCCTAGAATACTACCCCACCTTCCAAGATTCAAGAGATTATAGCCATGCATAAATTAAGGATGAATATGTGGCATATGCCTGGGAGGATAAGATGCACAAATAGTATGGGAGTGTCTTGTATTTTCTCATCAGTCCCCACACCCCAGATTGTAAGGTTGAACATTATAATAATGTGGACAGTACCATGGACAAAGCCTACACTTGGCTCACTACCTTTCAAGCCTCTAGAGTGTTCATGGTTCTCCTCAACATTCAAACTAAACCATTGCTTACCAAGATACCTGGAAAAAGGGCGACCACTATGCTAAGTATAGAGTCCCTCTCTAACCTCTCAAGAATATAAAATCCAAGGCTTTATAGCTTTTAAGGTTACAATGACATGAATATGAGTGATGACATAGTTGCCACGAATGTCATAGGAAATGGTGTGAATGAATTCATCCTATTTCATCTCATACCATCCATGATTTTAGCCACCAGTCACATGTTTCAAGAGGTTCAAATTTTTTCATAGAAATGCATGTTCACAAAAGAAAAAATGATGGCCATAATACATGGTGTGTGCTCCATAATAGGGGTGACAAAAGGTATGGATGTAATGTGGTAGGATTCCAAGACATGAACCAAGCCTTTGGTTCATGTATATATTCTCCCAATGATGCATTTCCCACTAGCTATGCATGAGATCCTAGAGTGAAGTGCTTCTTCTTTCTTCAGACTATAGCTCGTACATGTTGAATATTTCAGATCAACTTTCAAGTCACATCCAAAATGAGTGGAAGGTTTTGGATCTTCGCACACAACAATAAGATTTCGATTGGAATGTTTTCGATGTTTCCAAATCCCTCACCTATGTAATATTTCTTAGGTTTTCCATTGCGAAATCCTTTTCCAATGGAATACTTATGATATTGGCCCTTCTCAATGGAAGACCTTTTTTCATAGCCCATTCCAATGGAAGATTATCATTCTGGATCCCCTCCAACAAAAGAATTTTGTCACTGGCACTAGTTGGGTGAAACGTTTTGACGTCATACACAACAAGACAAAGACATTTGACACTATAACTTTCTATGGGAAACTTCCAGCATAGATCCATGTCAATGGATATTTTCCCATCTAGGGCTTGTCCATACACTATTTGTATCAGAGTTGGCCCACAACTATCATGGGGTACCAATATCTCTGGACCTTCATTTATCACAATTGTGGGTCACCTACAAAACCATTTTTATGGATCAAATACAAAACACCCTTGCCATTGATGTTCATTTTCTATTCCAAACACTATCAATATCAAAGTTGGCCCATAGGCATTATAGAATACTATATCCTTTGACCTTTTCTCACCATGATTATGGGTCAACCACACAAAGCCCTTCTATTCATAGGCTCATATTCAAAAAAGTCTTCTCATGAGGGAACTTGACATGATGAGTACCATTTCTTCCTAACGGAAGAATCTTGATCCGAATGGAAAGTAGTATCCACACATGGTATGTACCCATGGTATTCTAACTCAAGAAGGAACCTAGAATACCATAAATGATGGGCCTCACCTTGTGAAAGGACAAGTGTGTCCTCCAAAATGTAGGATAAATGATTTATGCATTTTATAAAGAATTATTTTCTTTTCATATATTGTTAGGTATTCACTGTGTGTATTTTCTATTTAAGGTTTTTATAACAATTGTTTCAGAGCATATTTGTATGCTCTCTCTCCTCCTCTCTGTCAACATTTATGGTTCTTAAATCTTACACCCCAAGAAATGTATCAATCTCCCCTATTTTCATCCATGGATTCAACCATAAATATTTTCCCACATATGGTTAACCATGTCCTATAATATAAGGGATGGGTTGAATATTGTGGAAAAAGAAAAACATATATTCCTAGTTAGGTTGGGTCCCTAAATATTGGAAATAAAGCCCATTTATGTCAACATATTAGGTGATACTTTATTATGAAAATTCTTTGAGTGGAAAAGATGCTTGAAAGCATAATATCATGGGGGATGTATAATAAAGTAATTCCCCTTGATGTCTCGTGTACATCTAATTTCATTGAGTTATAGTTTCTTGAATAAGTAGTATCAATTTTGGAGAGCATATCAGTTGAGGACTCTCTTACCTATAGAATAACCATAGTTGGTTTTTCTTCAGAATTTTATTTTTAATATATATTTGTTTCTTTCATTCATTCATTTGATAATTTATGATAATATATTCTTTGGGTATTTGAGGGGGTGGGGTGGAACATGTTCATCATCAATGCTATTATTATTAAATTCACTAACATTTCTCTTAACTCGTGTAGAAGTTTCTTAGTTCTTATTTCTTTGTCGTTTTATTCTATTTTCCTATTTTTATCATTATTTTAGGGTTTTACTCTTAACTGCTAAATAAATAGACTAGTGATGCTTACATTCCATTTTTTATTCTTGAAATTATCCTTTTTTATCAATACTTTTGTCAAAAATTGAATTTATTGATTTAATATTTAGTTAGTCTCCTTTCCATCCCATTCCACTACTAAATACTGGAAATCAAGCTTGCTAAGCTCCATATCTTCTCCCTTCTCTATGTTTATTAGGTCTCTAATGTCTTAATCCATTTGTGTCTTTGTTGTCTCCACTATTATTGTTTCTTCACTTCATTGATTATATCATTCTTTCCCATGTTTCTTATAACTGGTGGGATTACTCCTTAGTATTATTGGTAACCTTGTTTAAGGTTTCCACCATGTTCTTGGATAATATTTCATATCAATTACATGATATTTTCTAATGAAATCAACATCCAACGAAGGTTTTCTATCTGATTTTTTCTTTCTTATCACATTTTCAAAACTCCTAGGTTCTTTCTCCATTTAAGGTTTAGGGATAGAGGAAAATTTATTAAGAGGAAAACCCCTAAATAGGTTACCTTTCTAGTGATATTTTTGTTGATGTCACTTGTTGTGATGGAAGTCCTACTAGGAATAGCCATTCGAATGAGCCTGAATTAATAACATGTATTGATACCAAAAATACTTGCTCATTTTCCCATGTCTTGAAATGTGTACTAGTTGTTTCGAAAATACAAGGATGCAGGTTTGGAGAATAGTTTCGTCTAAGGAATACATACTCTTAACTATGAATTTTCTTTCTAGTCTCCTAGGATAAACTCTTAGTTGTTCAATATTGTATAAAAAAAATTAAAAAATAAGAAAATATATCTAAAATTACTACAACAAAAAAACAACAAGGCAAAACAAGAAGAAAAAAACAATGCAAATTATTTCTATACTTAAAACCATACAAAGTAAAGTATGCATGTTATTTTGAGAAGAAAACTCTACACTAAACACACAAATCCAATAACCAAAATATGATAAATTATCTCACTCCCAATATGATTAACAAAAACAGGTAAACACAAGAGTAATTCCCTATAAAATGTATTTCCAAATATTTAAAACCTTTAGTACTAAGGTATGTTTAAAATATTTAAAATGTATTTAAATTATCAATGTTAAAAAAAATAGTACATTTTGAATAGAAATTTACATACTAGCACAATTATATAAATTAAATGGCAAGTAAATGTTAATAATTATCAATCCATAATAAAGATCAAAACATTTACTTCATCATACATCTCACGTTGCTAACATTTCAAATTTTATGAAATTAACATTATTATTATTATTATCATTATTATTATAACCTAAACATATATTCATTTCAAAAAGCATGGAAGAAGATTTTTATCCATGAAGATTTAGATCCACTTTATTATGGAGTTCCTTAATCTATAAATAGGGTATGTTACAATACCATACCATGGGCCAGAGCCATGGCTTTTCAATAATGGTAAAACTAACAAAGGTTTCTTGCATAGAAAAAGGAGAATGATGGAATAGGAGGGAGTCAAAGTCTTTTTACAGCGATAGGTGTAATTGTCATGGAATTGGATGGAACGCACATGATTAGACAGTGGTATACATCAAATCATTGTCTTCTTTTTGAATCCCCACCTTTCAACAATGAATTCATCTGATTTCGAACTATTATCCAACAACTCCTTCCACAGATGTGTTCTTAAGCCAAAGTGCCAACTATTCCAGCAAGAGGAAGAAGGAAATGCTAACTATTTCAACCATTGTATGGCTGTCCCGAAGTGCAATTACATGGTCAAGCTTGACCAAGGAGTTGAGAAAATCCACGCCCAAAAGTATAATGGAGTTGGATTTGGTCCACACCAAGAGACTTCACCATCCATTCTCCAAATGGAACTGATTTATCTTCTGCATCTGCTACCTATCAACACTCACCAACGATACTTTAGGTCGATGTGCTAGTTATAATTGCAATCAAAATATAATAAATATAGCATATCCTAAACATTCCTTCACACTAATTCCTGTGTTGATGTACATTTAGTGTTTATTAAGGGATCGTAAAAAGCTTGAGCGAAATCATGATCAAAATTTTGAAGCATAGGTATGGAAGAATGCATGTGACTTTTTTGTATTTACTTCTTCATGAATTCATTCCATCACAGTGTTGAGAGATATTTGAAATGCAATCATCACATCCAGTCATCGCATCGAGTGTCATGTTTACTATTTTTCGTTTATGGAAATAACAATATTGTAGATGTAATTCTTTTCATGTTTTCTATTTGTATGTTTTGGTTGGATATTTACATTAACTCTTTCGAAATAGTGTATGAAAGCAATTATTTTATCATTATCTAAAACTTGGTTCAAAAATAATCTATATTTAAAGACCATATTAGGAATTGTGGGTGTAACAAATTTTATTGAAGTAGACAGTGTCACATCATTTTGAGTATCATTCACTTTGGGCATTGTCTTGCTTTCTAGAATATGTTAAAACCACTCGAGAATATTTTCCTTTACTTCAACTGGTTTATAAAGTAGGATAATAACATATTTTTATCAGTGCAATAAGTTTAAAAAATTTATATAATTATGAAAGAAATGTCCATTACAATGAATATCATTATTTATGCATCCCAATTAAATACACCGAGACTGTCTAAGCAATTGTAATAACATTTTCAAATAAAGTAAACAAAACAAATACATTCAACAGTTCCCTTCACAACATTTGTTTCCGAAATTGTTTCACAATTCGTAGTAATAACACTTACGAAGCTAGACATAGGAATGCTAAACAATAAAATCCAATGGTATATTTTTACATTAACACACATTTCTCTACCAATATTTTTCTTCCAGAACTTTAGGAGGTAAAACATATATATAATTAGTTTCCATTCTGAGTTTCTGCATCAAAACGGAGTCATTTTAGGGATTTTTTTTGTCCCATGATTATATCATTAGCCTTTTACAACAACAAACCCTTTTCATGAAAATACAATCTAATGATGAAGAATTCACCACTGGGGTATGAGAGGAAGATGGCGCTCTGCACTGAAGCATCACAGGGTCTAAGATAATAGGAAGTCCAATGTTTTGCTATCACCATCGTTGCTTTTGCCATTTTCCTGCAGTGAGGAGCTCATCGTGATAGCTTGTGGGCTAGATCCCTACCTGTTCTACAATTTTTACCTTCATCCTTGATTCTATATGTAGCTGTTAGAATGGAGTTAGATGTTGTCGATTATTCCATCGACCTAAATCCCAACGAGATGATTTGGATGTTTCCTCATAGTGTGTCAGATTTTGGTCCTCATTGAACATCGTTTCTCCTGTAGACAAGCCCAATGTCTGTCATTGAGCTTTCTAGACCATCAGTGCCCTACCTGCCAACTTCTACTCCCCCCGTTGCATCTACTAGGTTTGAGTGCCCTCCACTCTCTCCTTCTACGCTCAACCTTCTTGTCGCTTGCATTGCACCCTCTGCTACCTTTGATTCTATTTCTCTCGAGGCATCCCTTCACCCTACATCATCTCGTATTCCCATTTCTTTAGTGTTGTCACAATCTAGGATATCCTCTATCCATCACTCGACATCGGACAACAACCCTAACCCTACCTCTTTTCAGGGGAGTTTTCCTATTTGTCTTAGCAGCTTCAATATTCTGGCATTTAACCCTTGGAACTCCTCCCATTCGCCACAGGAAGTCTCACAAGGCAATCGGGACCCCTTTCGGGGCCATCTAGATGCTCCATAGACTAGTAAGGCTAAGAAGAGTAAGTGTGCCAAGACCTTGACCAAGGACATCAATCTTAGATTTGTGGAAAGTATCATTATGGGAAAAGTGGTGGATACCGCCAATAGGGTTCTAGTGTGGCATGTGAGGGAAAGAACATATTCGGCTAAGAGGCTTCGCCTCTGGACCTTCGATATTTGGGGCACTTAACGCAAGGAAATTACGTCGATCACCATTCTAAGTTTAGGATTATTTGCCCTCAATTTCCACCAAGAAGAATACATAGATTGGGTACTCTCCCGCTACTGGCATATCGAAATGGACCCTATGCTTCTAAAATGATGGAGCCCCCTCTTCAATCTAGAACAAGAGTAGTTGGGTGCTAGTCTGATTTGGGTTCGTCTTCCAGGGCTACCCCTACACTTTTGGTTAGAGGACATATTTATTCGCATCAAAAATGCACTGGGTACCTATTTGGATCATGATCTATCATATGCAACTTCTAACAACAAATCTATGGCCTGCATATTGATTCACGTTGACACTAGAGAATGATTAGAGGAAAATATTACTTTGCATTCGAATCATTTCACTTGCAAACAAACCCTAGACTATGAGGGAGTCCCATTCAGGTGTAGAAGGTGTCACAAGGTAGGGAAGCTATATAAGGAGTGCTCCCTTCTCTTTTCGGTGACTTATTCATTGGAAAAAGGCACTAAGAATCCACAATCTAAAGATCCTCTGGTGGAAGAACAACCTCCTCATGCTACTAGTCTGGTGGCTATGTATGGGGACACTTCTCTACCAACTTGTTTTGCCTCTCTGCAGCCTACATCTCCATCCATGATGAGATCTTAGAATGCTGCAGTGGCTACTCACTCCATGGGTCCTCTTCCTTTTCTTTGTTCTTCTGTTTCTTTTACATGCACTTCACAAAAATTACATGTTTCATATGCATCCATTTCTAGCTTGTCCACATTCCCTCTCACATGCCTACTCGATCATCCTTCTACTATCTTCTCCACTACCCCACTCTTTGTTACTGGAGCTGACTCCATAACTTCACTTAAGCCCTCCACCACTTCTCAACTTTCACATCCATATAACCTATGACCCCGGGTATCCATACCTCCTAGACCATCTAGATAAGGTCTCTCTTCCCTCTCTATTGAGACTAAACCCACTTGAGGGAACACTTAAGGATTTTGAGAGCTATCCTTCTTGTCAGGGTAGATGTGGCCCTAGGTAGATAGACCATAATTGATAGGGTTATTAAAGGAAATAACACCCCTAATCAATATGAACCATGAAGTGGTTGTCCCTGAACTTCAGAGGGTTTGCTAGCCTTGCTAAAAAACTATCCCTCAAGAGGTTCCTGGATACAAAGCCATTCGACATAATTTCTTTACAAGAAACCCTCGAGAAGGAAGAGTAGGTTTCCCTGATTCTTCACTCTATGATGTCTGGCTTGTGCTTTCATGCCTAGATGTCAATGGATGATCTAGGGGTATTGAACTGGGCATTAATACTCGATCCATCAACCCTATTTCTGTATGGGGGGGACCTGGATTCCTAGGAATGGATATCTTTTCCTCAAAGATGGGAAAGAACTTTCATATCATCAATGTCTATGCATCATATCATAGTAGGGTGGAGTTTTAGAATCACCAATTTCAATTGTCGTTGATGAATTCTAATAACCTAACTTTGGGTGGAGACCTCAATTTCACTATTCATTATGAGAAATGTTTTGGGACATCATACACAGCTAGATCCCCTTCATAATATATGGAACATCTCCTGGAACGACATCATCTGATTGAGATCCCCATGAAAAAAAAGAAACTGACATGAAATAATAGGAGAATTGGTGATGCTACTTTGCATAAGCAATTGGATTGGTTTCTCATCAAAGAGAACTTGCTTGGTATCCTCTCCAATTTTCTTCAATGGGTTGGATTTGGGGGTGTCTTTGATCACTCCCCCATCTATTTGGAACTAGTTGGTCCTTCCCTAAAGCCCGAAGCACCCTTCATGTTCAACTCGACCTGGTTATAGGACCCGAAATATCACAAATTGGTTACCAATTTTTGGAGAGACCACCCTCCTTCCCAAAGGTGGAACCTAGCTGAAGGATTTTGTCGAAACCTCATGGAACTTAAAAATATCTCCATTCAATGGGCCAAATCTAAATGATCTAGAGACAACCAGACTCTTTGTGCAATTGAACACTAGCTTTCCAATCTTATGGATGACCAAGGTCACAGATTCATCTGAGTTGAAGCTAAATCTACCCTCACCGAGGTAGAGGGCTAAAGGTCCAATATTCTATAGGATCGAGAAGAGACTTGGTGACTTAGAAGCAGAGCCATCTAGCTGAAGGTAGGGAATGACGATACTAAATTCTTCCACAATTGTGCCAAAGGAAGGTGGGCTTGTAACACCATTTAGAAAATGTCTACTAATCATGGACAGTGTGCTCAAATGTTCCATCAACTAGATAATTTGGGAAATTCAGTTTTAAACAACTTTTCAAGGCTCCAGTTGGGATTTCACTCTTAGAAATCATTCGTATTGCTGGTCATTTCCCTTGGTATGTTGACTCTGACATATCTGAAGATCCCACTAAACCTATATGTATGGGCAAATTAGAGAGCACCCTGAAATGGTTCAAGAAGGATAAAAGTCTAGGCCTTGATGGATGGTCTATAGAATTCTATCTACCTTATTTTGATACTTTAGGCATGGACCTACTCAAGGTTGTTGAGGAATGTAGGATTATAGGGCACATGTATGACGTCATCAATTCCACCTTCATTGCCCTCATCCCTAAGGTGGACTCCCCTCAATCCTTAATTCATTTCCAACCCATATCCCTTTGCAGTTGCTTATAAAAAATTATAGCCAAAATCATTACTAAGTGTATCAAGGCTATTCTCTCGGCCAACATCTCATATGAACAATTTTCTTTCCTCCATAATCAACAGATCCATGAGGCCATTGGTACATCACAGGAAGCTCTCCATTCTATCAAATTGAAGCATCTAAAAGGATCCATTCTCAAAAATCGATCTATCAAAGGCTTTTGATCAAGTTATCTATCTCGATCTTAGGATGTTTCTCACACACCTTGGATTCCCCATCTCTTTCATTCAATGGATTATGTGTTGCATTTCCCCTGTCTCCTTTAGTGTACTTATAAATGGATCAGTCTCCAATTTCTTCGATGCTGAGAGGGGCCTCAGACATGGTTGTCCACTATCCCCATTACTTGTCCTGCTTGTCATGGAAGGACTAAGCAAGCTAATCCTAGAAGAAAGAAGAGTTGGGTGACTATTGGGGCCCAATATCACTGATCAATGTATTTTATCCCATCTTCTTTTCGTTGATGATGTGTTATTTTTATCATCAGTGGCATCCGAGACTTCAATACTTTCTATGATATCATACAACTTTTTTTTACAACTACTGGGATGGAAACCAATAGAACAAAGCCTACCATTAGCTTCACAGCTTGCTCTCCTCAGGAATCTGTACATGCTTATCAAAAGTTTCCCTTCCAAAGTTTTCAATTGGATGATGAACTTAAATATTTGGCGTTTCACATAAACTCCCATGGATAAAAAACAGTTGACTAGACTTGATTGATGACTAAGGTGTAAAAAAGGCTGCTTAGTTGGAACCACCAATTATTATCCAGATTTGGGAGGCTAGTTCTTATCAAATCAGTATTGGAAGCCACTATGGTTTACTAGTTGT
>APFE031362343.1:0-16743 GCA_000404065.3 Pinus taeda | reverse complement strand
AGATTCCCTCAGTTGTGGTTTTTGACTCAATAGAATATATCTGTTCAGATTAATTAGAAAACTATAAACAAAGCATGCCATCACACAGCCAAAATTTTGATGGTATGCTTTGTTATAACTACAGATGATATAACCCAAATTCGGCAAAGAGCAGAACAAATGGTAAAATTCGAATCCAGATTTAGCAAAGAGCAGAGAATTACGAGACGTTCTTATCAAATAAATTATGTTTTGTAAATTGGATATCTAATATTGCATTTATTTTATTCTTCTCATGACAAACTTTCATTGTGGTCAAATTTATCTTGGATAAATTTAGTTTCTGGCATTCAGCCTGTGGAGAAAAATGGTACTGAATGAACAGATTGGTGCACAAAACAGTTTCCAAGGAGTACACTCGTCAAAAGGAAAAAGGCACCCAAATGAGTAAATTCTGCTAAAAGAAAAGCGTCCTTAATGAAATGATGATTTAATTTCAAAAGTACTTGGCCTGCCATTGTAAACAATCTCTATCCCTATAACTTGATACATCCTGATTCTCTATATGAGGCCTAAAAGCACTTCTAAATGTCTACAACATACTTGCAGTTCAAAGTCAACAATGCTCGAACTTGTGCATTAAAGCTGCCCATGGCATGACATTACCCTAACCTATATCTAGCCTATTCTATTCTAGTCAGCCCAGTTCACCCTACCACTTGAATTATCTATTCTAAATTTTCTAACAAATGTAGAGTGATCTATCAGAAATAATCCCTAACTAAATATTCTTCCTAATGTGCAGATTCTCCTAATTGTTAACCAATCCTGTAAATGACATCTCTATCTGCAGGGCTTACCATGTATTTATTTTTTCTGACCCGGATCCAATCCATTCTCGAAGACTTCTTATATAGATTTTGCTTTCTACTGAGACAACCTACTTCCAACCATACGCTAGAATTAACTAATCTGACAACCTACTTCCAACCGTAGGCTAGAATTAACTAATCTGACAACCTACTTTTATATTCTCTTGTATACTATTAGTAAGAAGAGAAATAAGAAGAGCAAGATAAAACAGATCAATCGATGCCATCAGAACAACCAAGGCAGTGTTTAATATTTATTGCCAGAGAAGAATTTCTTGGGAGATGCAAGATACCTATGCGGTTTTGATACTTGTCACGGAGCACTGATTAACAGGCTTGAAAATTGGCGCCTGCCAACTGTTTCTTCTTCTTCTGTAGCTTAGCCCTGAAATCCATCCAATCCATCTCGAAGACTTCTTATATAGATTTTGCTTTCTACTGAGACAACCTACTTGCAACCGTACGCTAGAATTAACTAATCTGACCAGCGTTTTATATTCTCTTGTATACTTTAGTAAGAAGGGAAATAAGAAGAGCAAGATAAAACAGATTAATAGACACCATCAGAACAACCAAGGCAGTGTTTAATATTTATTGCCAGAGAAGAATTCCTTGGGAGGTGCAACATACCTTTGCGGTTTTGATACTTGTCACATAGCATTGATTAACAGGCTTGAACATTAGCACCTGCCAACTGTTTCTTCTTCCTCTGTAGCTTAGCCCTGAAATCCAATGTAGAAACAGAGATCAATATTCCAATTCCCTGCCATAACTAGGCTGTTGTGCACAGAGTAACTGGATTCGTCCTTCCTATATCATATATGATGTAACCCTCCCTTTGTCATTTCATATTGTATGCACACAGACATTCTTCCTAATAAAGACAACGGAAGCCCTCCCAGAGACACAGAACCAGAACTGCCCTGTTCTATATTTTGCCTTTAAAAAAATGAAAAAAAACAACAATTATAGGGCAAGATCATACCAGAGTGGGCAGATTTAATGCTCAGAAAAGCAGAGCACTGCTCAATCTGGTCCGAAGTGACGATTTTCTGTGGTCTCCTCCCTGTAATTCAGAACAAAAACAAAGATCAGGAATCGAGATTAATCCACGCCAACACAATACCCACTGAGTGTTTAATATTTATTGCCAGAGAAAAATTCCTTGGGAGATGTGCAAGATACCTATGCGGTTCCGATACTTGTCACGGGGCACTGATTGACAGGCTTGAACATTGGCGCCTGCCAACTGTTTCTTCTTCCTCTGTAACTTAGCACTGAAATCCAATGTAGAAACAGAGATCGATATTCCAGTTCCCTCCAATAACTAGGATGTTGTGCACACTGTAACTGGATTCGTCCTTCCTATATCATATTATGTAACCCACCCTTTGTCATTTCGTATTGAATGCATACTGACATTCTTTCTAATAAAGACAACGGACGCCCTCCCAGACAACAGATGTGCTGCTAGAGACACAGAACCAGAACTGCCCTGTTTCATCTTTTGCCTTTAAAAAATGGAGTTGTCTATAATGCGACTTTTTGGAGATTCTGGTGACGGAATCCGGCGGAAGAAATGAGGTTAAATCTTGATTTTTAGCAGTTAAAATGGTTTTTTAACTGCATATTTGGATTCAGCGTCCTGGAAAACCCTTGGGAACCATTGATTGTGCAGAAAATAATTATCAAACTTGGGATTCCAATGAATTGCTGCCGGATTTTGACCGGGAAAATCCGCCGGAAAACCTTTCAAAAAGTCGCGTTATAGACTACTGGTTAAAAAATGATTTAAAAAATAAATAAAACCAATGATAGGGCAAGAACATACCAGAGTGAGCAGATTTAATGCTCATATAAAGCAGAGCAGTGCTCAATCAAGTCCGAAGTGACAATATTCTGTGGTCTCCTCCCTGTAATGCAGTACAAAAACAAAGATCAGGAATCGAGTTCCATTGCATGCATAAGGGAAATTTTCATTACCTGTCCCCGAAAGCCCGAGGGCGCACTACCACCTTGTTTGGGATATCCCAATTGAGTCATGCAATGATTTCCAGAGTGACTGGATTTAATGTTCATAAAAAGCAGATCAGAGCATTGCTCAATTGGGTCCGTAG
This sequence comes from Pinus taeda, assembly GCA_000404065.3. Lineage (NCBI taxonomy): Eukaryota > Viridiplantae > Streptophyta > Pinopsida > Pinales > Pinaceae > Pinus > Pinus taeda. Next base: position 13,775 of record APFE031362343.1, on the reverse strand, counting down.
CGAAGAGATTCAGTCCAACCCTCCCATTTGTGTGGTCTCCGCCCCCTAATTCAATAGAAAAGCAAAGATCAGTCATCCAGTTCCTTCACATGCATGTGGGAAATTTGCATTACCTGTTCCCTAAAGCCCGTGGGCGATTTACCACCTCGTTCAGGATATCCCAAGCGATTCAACCAATGATTTGCCTGCCATGAACTCGTAATTACTGGAACGTTGCAACGGCTGTTTAGCTACAGGTAATGAACTTGCATGAGCAGAGAATGAGGCCTGAGGTGAGAGTCAAGGTAATGGGAAGACAGAACCGACGGCACCATCTGAGAGGGCTGAATTTGGTTTCGACACTGGAGCTCTTCATCCTCTTGGTAGTCTGAGGCTCTTTGGACAGATCAAAGCTTATGCCCTTCATTCTGAGCTCCTGAATACATCTGCTCAGAGCCCTGGAATCGTTTATATCCGTCTGAAGCATCTTTATAGTCTTTCCTTGGAGAATGAGCTTGTACTGAATGGCAGAAATGAGAACCAGAGATGTAACGAGAGACAGGGTAGAGGGAATCCACCATCTAGTGCAAATGTGGGCATTCTCCTGAGTGGCAGCAGTGTACAGCAGGGTGAGCACGATCCCATGGAAGGCAAAATATAAGCAAGCGAGGTAAAAAATCTCTTTCTTGGTGCTGTCAATTCTGGATTCCTTTACTTCAATGCGACGGGCAATAACTTCCTCGTCTCTCTGCCACAGCTTCAACAGCAGAAGATGGCCTCTGCTATCTGCAATTTCTTCTAATGGATGCTGTGGGGACTTTACAGGAGAAGGCGGTGCGCGACTATCGGATGGGCTCTCATCCTGAACATAAACAGGGATCTCCACAATGTGAGAATCTGCAGGCACATTGACATTTGATTCAGAAACAACACTCACATCTGTGCAGTTATCAGGAGACTCGTGAGCCATTTCTTTTTTGCAAAATGGAATTCAAATATCGGCTTAAAAGCGGAACGTGAAATGCAAAGCAGTAGGAGTAGAGTATGTTTGTCGGGGTCGAATCCTATGAATCTTTCTTGCAACCGAAAAGGCTGAGTGAGTATCAGAGCTTATAAAAACCGCTTAAAATCAATCAAAGATGCTCAAAATGAAATCCAAATATCGGCTTCCAAGCGAAAAGCAAAATGCAAAACCGAAGAGTATAATCTCAGATGCTATAAATTTTTGTAGCAAACTGAAAATGCTAAATGAATCCCAGAGGTTGTAAAAAGTGTTCAAATCAATCAAAGGGCGCTTGTAACAAAAACCAGGCTAATGATGGTGGAGTATCAACGGTTAGGCTAAAGAAGAGTTGTGGGCGGTGCAACGGCTAGTTTTGGATACTATGGCTTACGAATTAGACGATATGGTTTTATGGGCAGACAACTTTTCGGTGATTAGATAGATTTTGATACCAACTTTTTGGTGCTTTTAGGAGGAAAGATTCGAGGTGATTAAAAAAAAAAAAAAAAAAAAATTGGGGATAAAGTGAGATAAACCAAATTGAGATAATTGTAGTTATTAATGGTTAAGATGATATAGTTTAAATGGTTTAGTTATATATATATATATAAAATGATATGATATTTTAAGTTTTATGAGATTAAAAATAGTTTATGGGTTATTAATTTTTTTGTAATTTAATCATTTTTTATTTAAATTGATGATGAGTTGGTTTAATTTTTCAACAATTCTTTTGTTGAAAAGATAATGCCAAGAAACGATGCTAACATATTCTCATAATTTTCTGTGATGTCTTTGAACGCATCATTCCAATGTTTTTCGGTTCCCACTGCCTTTGCAATTCAATCATTTTCTTATTTAAATTGATGATTTGCAATTCAATCATTTTCTTATTTAAATTGATGATGAGCTAGCCCAACCTTCCAACAATCCCCTTGCTGAAAAGACAATGTCAAGAAACCGATGCTAACATATTCTCATAACTTTTTCTGATGTCTTTGGATGCATCACACTCCAAAATGAAATGTTTTTCCACTTCCACTGCCCAAGACGTGCAAAATGTACACACACAACCAATGCTAACATAATCCCATAACTTTCTCTGATGTCTTTGAACGCATCACATTCCAAAATGAAATGGTTTTCCGCTTCCAATGTACACACATGTTATTCCCAAGCTGCTTTAGGCCTTTTCCACCGCCTTGTTTCACACCCAAATTGATGTGGGTTGGTTCTTAATTGAGCAATAAGAATATTTACCCTTCTCCGAATGTTAGCTCCAATGTACTTTTTTTATTGGAGATTACAAGTAGGGTTGAATTCCTCAATATAGTACTTCTTCTTTTTACCCAACTCTTTTCCCATACCTGTTTACCAAACTTCTCCATATATATATTTCTTGTTTAATTCATTTATATATTATAAATGATTAAAAATATTATAATTTTATTAGGAAAAAAAAAAAAAACTCGTCTTCTTGAAATTATCATTTAACTCTTTTTCTTTCCATAATCAAAATCTATTAGATTTATGAAATGAAATGAAATGATATTTTAAGGTCCACTAGACTAAAAATAGTCTATGAGACCATTAGTTCTCTATTTTTGGCTTTTTGCAATTCAATCCTTTTCCGATTGAAATTGATGATGAGCTGGCCCAACCTTCCAACAATCACCTAGCTAAAAAGACAATGTTTTTTGTATAATTAAAATTTCTGAAAAAAAATAAATTTTTTCGGAGTTGTCTATAATGCGACTTTTTGGAGATTCCGGTGACGGAATCCAGCGAAAGAAATGAGGTTAAATCTTGATTTTTAGCAGTTAAAATGGTTTTTTAACTGCATATTTGGATTCAGCGCCCTGAAAAACCCCTGGGAGCCATTGATTGTGCAGAAACTAGCTATCAAACTTGGATTCCAATGAATTCCTGCCGGATTTTGACCGGAAAAAACCGCCGGAAAAGCTTTCAAAAAGTCGCCGCGTTATAGACTACTGCAATTTTTTCCTTATAATCAATATTTTATATTAGAGTATGTTAAGGAGGTTTTGTTTTCTGTAGACATTTTTATAAGTCTTTTACTATGCATATTTTCACAATTAGCAATATAATGATGAGAGGAATATTGTGTAAGATTAGTAGGGTGTCTTTTACCATGTAGATTTTCACAATTAGCAATATAATGATGAGAGCTTCTGGAATATTGTGTAAGATTAGTGAGGTGTTTCGGGTGAAAACTTTGAAAAAATATTATTTTCCCTATAATTAAGATCTACATTAGAGTATGTTAAAGAGGTTTTGTTTTCTATAGACATTTTCATAAGTCTTTTAGCATGTAGATTTTCACAATTAGCAATATAATAATGAGGGCTTCTTGAATACTATGTCAGATTAGTGAGGTCTTGGAGGTTTCGGGTGAACACTTCACCCATCTTGACAGAAAGCTTCTAATGATGAATTACCATTACGAAAGAGAATTTAAAATATTATAATCAATTTAACAATAATTTTGGAAAGAAATGACTCTTGAGAGTGACAATGTTAAGGTCAAGAAAGAAAGAAAGAAAGAAAATTATTCTAACGTCCACCACGCTAAAGATAGCCTATGTGATAGATTGCTTCTTCATTTGGTTAATGTATTCAACCTTTTTCCTGTGAAGCCTCACAATAAACATTCCCACTCGACAAAACCTTCACTAAATAGATTATCCCAAGAGCTAGCTGCCAAAATATTTGCATAACTTTCTCTGTTGTTTTTGAAGGCCTCACATTCTAAAATGAAGTGCTTTTTTGTTTCCACTTTTCTGGAAGAACAAAAAATACACAGTCTTTCCTCCCACACATCTTTTGGCCTTTCCCAGCGCCTTGTTTCACAACATAGTTGATGAGAATTAGTCCTTAACTAAGCAATAAGAATTTGGCTCTCCAAGAAATATTGGCCTCTATGTAGGCTTTTTGTTGATGATTATGAGTGGGATTAAACACTTCTATATAGTTTTTTTCTTTCTCCATAGCTCCTTATCCCAATTATGCTTGTGGAACTTATCCATAACAAAATCTTTTATCTCTTTACTGTTTATGGGACAAATGTTCAAGCAAATACCCCATTTACTAAAGCATTTGTTATTTTGTTGCATCCAAGTCTTCTTTCTTTTGCACAATATGTCATTAAAGACAAGCTTAGATCATCTGCCCTCTTCCATTTTCTCAATTCATTTTAAATACCTTATGACTCGCACCATACCAATTGCTTCAATAGGAATAACCCTGTTTCACTTAACAAGATAGCATAAGGAACTACACTTTTAATTTTGAATTTGTTTGTAATCAAACGCTTCTGAATTTTCTCAATTTGTTTCCATGGCATGTCAGATGTATTGTTGGCCCACATTTCACAACCATAGAAAATCATCGGAATCACTAGAAGCCCAAAAAGGGTTTGAGAATCCCATAACTCTGCCTCTCTACACCTATTTTGAAAAGCATAAAATGCTTTCTAATCCCCCAAAGTTCTTTTCTTTCTACAGCCATCCCAACTTACATTTTTGTTGAAGTCAATTCCGAGGTATTTGTATTCTTCAAATTCTTCCAAAATGTTGCCTTCAAAGTAGAACTTATGTTGGTTATGTTTTCTTTTTTTAGAGAAAACCACTACTTTCATTTTGCTAATATTAACTTGCATCCCCATCCTTCTACAAAAATGCTCAAGGGATAGTAAGTGCTCTTGCAAACCAAGAGTAGATTTAGCAATCAGAATAAGGTCATCTGCATACAAAAGAAGCCTTATAACAAACTTGCCCAAATGGATACCATCACCCCCTTGCAAATTTAACCACTCCTCAAGCTTGTTGATATATAAACCAAAAAGGGTAGGAGACAATGGGCAGCCTTGTTTGACCTCGATATCGCTTCTAAAACTTTCAGAAATGTCTGCTGAAATTCTTATTTTGACTTTCACCTTTTCAATAAATAAGAACTAAGAAAAGAAAAGAAAGCTTAAGTTGTGTTTATATAATAATTCGATAAAAAATAAATCAAATAAAGAATTCACGAATTATGATATAGACGAATATTAATTAAATTTAAGTTTTCTTTTCCTTCCCCTTTTTTCCATTCTTAGTTCATATTTATTCACCTTAGTGTTCTCATTCTCAACCGTCATTTCTTTCCAAAATTATTATTAACTTATTATAATATTTTAAATTATCTTTCATAATGGTCATCCCTCTCTTTATTTATACACGGTTTAGCACTTTTTATATCATCATTCAAAACCACTCTTCATATCGTCATTCAAAGCTTAATGTCCATGAAGATGAGTGAAGTGTTCACCAAAAACGCACATCACTAATCTTACACAGTATTTAGGAAGCTCTCATCATTTTATAAGTCTTTTTTTTCTTTTTCTTTTTTAAATCGGCACAAAAGATTTCATTAATAAAAAAATGTTTATAGAGAGTAGATAGATGTAATTGGCATCATTTTTGGTTTACAAAATTCTCAATCTGAGCCATCTGTAATCTACTAGAGCACATTTCCGCTCACAAAACTTGACTATATTCTCCTTTAACAACATCAAAAAATCTAAGTTCCTCCATCAATTCCAGGAAAATATGTGAAGCATAGGAACAAGTCACTGGATACAAAGGGAAACAAATAGAAACCCACATAGATAGCACAAAATATCCATGGAAAAACCATGAAAGGAAGTAGAGAGTCTTTCGCATTCACCATGAGGATGTTGGTAAGCCCCTGAGCCAAAATTTCACAAGCAACCTGAGAACAACCAAATATTAATGACTAGAGAGTTGATACCTCTGGTCATAGATAACTACCAGGGACAGAGGATCCCCATTTGCTGAAGAAACAATGGGAATAGATGGTGCAAGGTTGACCAATGGGATGAGTGGTGCAAAGTTGACCTGTGGAGCATTGATCACGGCTGGAGTGTCAGAGGCATTCCCTGAATTAGAATCTGAATCCAACACAACATTCTTCTCCACCCTTTGTAGACGTATTAGAATATCATCTAAAAAGTACCATATGCTTATGAGAAGGCCTTTCAAATCCTCTTTTCCTGCAAATATCCTATAGCGGTCCACTTGTTTGTCCTAGAAGACTAAACAAAGCAGAGAATCCAATCGCTGGTTGCTCGCAACTGAATGAAGAAAATGTAATTTCCTCTTACAAAATTTGCTAGGGTCTATAATTCAATTGAATTCTGAATTACCCACTTTAGAATCTAAAAGTAAGCTTTGTCTCCAAATTCCCGAGACTCAAGTTTTTGAATCTCCCTTTTGACTTCCGGAGGGATTGTGTCAAACACAATTGCCATGGAGTTCCACCCGAAAAACCACCTAGAGTGAGAAGTCAACCTATTGCTGGAGCCTCCCCTATGGCTTACCATTCTCTGTTGAGGTGGCATAGTCGGTTGGAGAGGTGCACCAAGAGGATAATGTAAAGTCACTACAATATTGCCCTTAGGGCTTTGAAACAGACTCAAAACAAGATTGACAAAGAGCAGATGAGAGTTATTCTATAAAAGGCTATATCATCAGCATAACAGGAAATGCACAAAGATGGAGAAAATCCATACCCTCCAAAGACTCTTTTCACCACAAGTTTAGAGGGGGTTGAAAATGACACAACTGGGAGGACTAAACACACTCTCAACTGCCTTAACACTTTGAGGTCGGCGAATGTCATAACTAAGGAAGGGAAGCCAAGAGAAACAATAATGTGAGTGACCAATATTCGTGAGGAGAAGGATAAAATAAAAATGATAGTTATGACGAGACCAATTACTTCAACAACAAATCCTGTGTAAACATGAAACAAAGACAAGACTCCCCAAATCGACATATTTGGAAATAGAGTAAACCTCTTTGTAATTTTAAAGTAGTAAAGAAAGATACTCCATTAAAACCAGATGGAAAATTACCCGGGTAGTAGACCCCGCATACCAACACTGGGTAGTTGAAGGAGATACCTGGGAAATCAAGACCTTGAAGCGCCAATGAGGATAACAAAATGACCAGGGGTTGCACTGTGCAAGAATATAATGAAAACCTTTGCAAATAGATGAATTATCTTTCCTCGAAACCTTCCCTCCACCGCAAATGGAATAATAGTTGTCGTATCTCTGAGGAGGTCGTGCCAAGCATGAGAGAACAATGCAACACCAGAGCCCTTACAATGTTACAGACCTCCCTGCATAATATTACGTATCAACACCACCCCTTGCATGACCCATGCCCTTTATAATCACACGAAGAAGAGACATTGCATGTTGTTGAAGGACCATTACTCTGCTAGGAAAGGACCAAGGTAGGACAAGTGTGTAATGCGACACACAGCTTAAGAAAAACATTCTCTCTGCATGGTGAGGAGTCATTAATGGCTTGCACGCATACTTCGTCCTCTCGCATGGTTGATCTTGTCACAGCAATTAAGACAATACTTTTGAAAACTAAGCAAACTAGAGTCTATGCATAGAACAATGACCGAAAAGTATACTCACTCTCTCCCATCACCTTCACAATTAGAGTAGGGAATGCTGCCAATCCATATATCACCATTCTTAAACTACCTTTATGTTACACCGTGAAGGGACACTTGGTAGTAATCTTCCTCATGCTCTAGATCATTTGATCATGTGATATCTATTGATGTGGTGGCTAATACCCCTGTTGAGGATTCTCCACTTCTTTTTTCCTTTTCTAGCAATGTCTTGATTGCGTGATTCTCCATGTCCCAACCTTGAATTGGCCATTTCATGTCCATGTCCATACCCCATACCCCACAGATGACAGCCCAAATTTTCCAAGTAGTCTACCAATCCATTGCCCTTATGTCTCGTGTGCTCAACCAGAATGTAGTCAAAATGTTTCAGACGTTTCGTGATATTAGTGACTACATCCTCTAATATTCAACTATAAATGGTTTTGTAGATTTTCTTACCATCTAAGAGTGGACGAACACACTATATCACCAAAAGTGAGTCTTCATGCAGTTGTATCAACTTAAACCCTAAACAACTTGCAATGTGTAATGCTCTCTCTGCTTCTAGGAACTCTGAGAGGTTATTTGTTACAATACCAAAATCAACCACAAATACTCTTACAGGGTCTAAGTTATACCCCCAAAACCTGTTGGCCCCGGGTTCCCTTTCGATGCTTTGTCGAAACTCAACTTAATGAAGTTTGTTGGGGGTGGATGATAATAGTTATTTACTGTTACGACTGATTGTACCTTATTTATTGGGTTAGAAGTGGTCATGCTACTTTTCAATTGACGCCTTCTTAAATTTTTGTAGCATCTGCATCCCAATCCCCGGCTGACCATGTGCTTGATAATACAGATTCTTGTAGGTTTTCCAAAATAATTGCTTTGATTATGTCTAATGTTTTTTTATTGTTGGCTAAAATTCTGTTATTTTGTTCTTTCCGTAGATTCCACAAAATAAAACGAAATATTAGATTCCAAGCTCTGTTGATTATAATGTTCTTGAACTAAATAGTAGTTCATTGGTTAAGTGTAGAAAGCATGTCTTGCAAATTCAGAATCAAATGAACAAAACATTGTATTATGAGTTCCCAAACCTTAGTAGCGAAGGTGCAAGAGATAAAAATATGTTTGATTGTTTCACGTGCTTCCTTGCAAAGGAAACAAATAGAGGGTCCTTTAAATGTTCTCAGTATGGTCTTGTCCCAAGTTAACAGCCACCTCCATGCAATTAACCATAGGAATTTCGAAATTTTGGGCCACCAAAATCCTGACCAAATCCACGTCCATATTTATTTATTATCAACAGGTTGGTGTCCTACTGCAATGCGATAAGCCTCCTTAATTGTGAAACAACCATTTTTCTCTGTCCCCCAATGTAATATATCCTCACCATTCGATATACAAATCCTTCTTTTACATAGCTCGTGTGTGATCTTTTCCCATGGGAGTGGATGGAGGTCTATCGGTCAATCCTTCTGCTCTTTCCATGTCCTTTAGAATGATACGTCATTAGATCTCTTCCAATAATCCTTTACTTTCGATAGACCTAGGCTCTCCAAATATGTTTGAATCCCTACCAGTTCAGTATTTGCATTGAGTCTTAGAATCCATTGCCAAGCCTCGTCCAAAAAATTGGCATTGTTACCTTATTACACCTCCCAAAAAACATATTTCTTAACCAGTTCTCTACTTTCTTGAGCCTAGTTCCATAGGATTGACCCAATTCGGGACTCACTTGTTCGTAGTCTTTCCTCTGGTGTCGACGACCGGGTATATTTTCAGTTCTAGATTTGTATCTATAGTTTTTCTCCTCCTTTGACCCATTGCCACCATATTTTTCCTCTAAGTGATGTGCTCATGACATGTAAATCTCGTAGCCTTGAGATTTGGGTAGAATAAGTTTATCCTAGCCGAAAAGCCTCCATCTTTTTGCTTTAGCCGCTACTTTCCACAAGAATTCTCTCAACGATGTTCTTAACTTACTCCCTATAGTTTTGGGAAGTCGCATAATTTCTATCTAATAAAGAGGAATAGCCTGCAAAACTACCTTAGTTAATACTAGCCTGCATACAAAATTAAGTGCTCGAAACGTCCAGTTTTGTAATTTCCTCCCCAATTTATCTATCAACTTCTGCCAACACCCTATGATTTTTTTATAGAAGAGTAATGCTACTCCGAGGTTTTGTACAGGAAGGTAACCTCGTTTAAATTCCAAGACCCGGGTCAGGTGATTAGTGACAGAGTCCTTGTAATGGAAAAATAAATCTTGGTTTTCTCCTTATTGATCATATTACCTGAAGCATCCGCAAAGATTTGAGGAATATTTTGAAATTTGTTTGCCTCCCGCAATGTATTCAATCCAAAAAAAACATCATCAACGAATTGTTGATGTGTAACTTGTAAATCTCACCAAACAAGGTAATCCCTTTGATAATTCCCTTAGAACAATATTGCTTCAAGAATCTTCCTAGGTCTTCCATTTCAAGGATAACGAGGAATGAAGATAAAGGATCCCCTTGTCGTAATCCACTTGATGACCTAAATGTAAAAGAAGGGGAACCATTGACTATTATAGAAAAGAAAGGCGAAGAGATAAGTGAGAAAATCCATGATATTCACTGCCAAGAGAACCCAAAAGCATCTAAAATGTTGAGTAAATAATCCCAATTCATATGATCATATGCTTTAGATAAATCTAATTTTAGTAACATGCTGGGCTTCTTTGTCTCTTTGAGTAAATGAATAATTCCTTGGGTTGTAAAGATTTCATCCATGATATGTTAGCCTTCCAGAAAGCTAGATTTCTCTAGCGAAATAAGATTGGAGAGTAGAGTCTTCAAAATTTTTACTATGACTGTCGATATGATCTTATAAATAACATTGCATAATGCACTAGGTCGAAAGCCATTGGGATCCTCTGAGCGACCCTTTTTTGGTACCAATGTGATTCAGGTCATGTTTAATCCTCTCCATAATGGTTGAGTTTGTCTTGATTCCTCCACTAACTGTTGAATCTCTTGCCCCATAAACGACCAACATGCCTGGTAAAAATCGGAAGTAAAACCATCTGATCGTGGTGCTTTACTCCTTTGTAAACCAATAATGACTTCTTCCACTACTTGAAAAGAGATCGGATGCATCAAGGCTAGATTCTGCCCCTTGGAAATGATTTGGGGAATCCCTTTTAGTACCTTATTGATATGGTGTTTCCTTTGAAAGGGATTTTCTGTTAGTAAGTGCCTAAAATGATGTATCATCTCAGCCTCAATTTCTAAGTACAAAGTCTTTCTTTGACCATCGCTTCCCAAGATAGAAAATATCCTATTATCATGCCTTTGTTGCAACATTGAATTAAGAAAAGATTTGGTATTTTGTTCACCCTCTTTTAGCCATCAAACCCTAGACTTCTGCTTCCATAACAATTCATGTTGTCTTCATTATTCTAGCTGGTGTAGTGTAAGCCCCTCCTCCACAACCAAATCCATATTTCACCCTTCCATAAAGCTGCATCGTTGTAGGTCCTAAATTTTTCCGTCTAGCTTCAAATTTTCTTCAAAAATATTGCCAAAGTGTAGTTTGTTTCAAACCTTGATGCTTTGTTTCAGCGTTTGTAACTTGAGTTGGAAGTATGCATTTTGTTTCTACCCTGAATGGATCATTCTCACCACCAAGCTTTAACTTGTTCAAGGAAGTGAGGGTCAGTCAACCAAAAGCTCTTCAGACAAAAAGGTCGATTTTTTGGCGTTGATTTCAGGTCTATTTCTAATCTAGGTGGCCAATGATCTGACCCTAGACATGGAAAAATAATGACCTCAACAAATATTTCCATGTGTAACACTTCCTTCGTAATAAGGAATCGGTCTAGCCTACTAGATATCTGATGATGTTCCCCCCTTCTATTGTTCCAAGTAAAGATGACATTTATTGTAGAGATATCAATTAACCGTGAATCCTTAATGAAACTGTTAAAGTTTCTGATATCAATTCAAGTCTATAGAAGCCCCCTTTTTTTCTGCTAATAATCTTATTATATTGAAGTCTCCCCCCACGGTCAAAATTGGTGAGGAAAACATTGTCGATGATAGTGAATATAGTTTTAAAATTTCATATTTTCTATGGATATTGGAGGTCCATAAACCATTGTCAAAACAAATAGGTCTTTGTGTACCCAGGTATCTAAAATGCCTTTTTAAAACTCAAGAGCTTTCCACCCAATCTTGAAATACTACCTCAATGGGGTTCCATAGTATTTCCAAACCCCCAATGCTACATTGAGCTTCAATTGCCATGGAATGACAGACCTTCCAACAAAAATAAGCAATTTTGTTCACTTTTTCCCATACTAGCTTTGTTTCTTGTAAATTTAGGATTGCCAGCTTCTATTTTTTTATTTGTTCCCTTACATACCTTTGCTTACCTTTGCTATTACAACCTCATATATTCCAGGTGAGGGTCTTCATTTGGATTGTTTAGTAACAACTAGATATTAATCCTCAAGTGCTATGGCTTGTCCAGAATTCACTAGGACATCCCACATCTCCTACAAAGAGCCATTTTTGTTTTTCCTTCCTCCATTTTTTGTCCTCCTTAACTAGCTCCTTGACTAAAATATCATTACTTTTTTTTGAAATTCTGCGATGGAGTGTATAACCATTCCCTTTAACGATTGTTTCCTTCTTTGAGTTTTATAGGCAAAAAAGGCCTTCACATATTAATCGTGTTGCTCCACTAACAGCTTTTCCAGGTCTCTTTCCACCCATTCATTGAGCAGGTCAACTAGCAAACTTTCTTCCCTGGACAATTACTAATAATTTTGCTTTGTCAATTGGTCAACCTCCTCAATATCTGGTAAGTCAGTAACCTCAATATTCTCACTTGACACTTTTCATTCTCTAGCATTTTTTCACTTTGTTGGTTGCTTTGTATCCTTTTCCTTCTCATAATAGGTGCTTTCTCGCATCTAGACATCATTTGGTATATCCTCTAGTGGATCATCTTCCATCGTTGCTAGGGCCTCAAAACTGTTTTTTCCTGGTGGTGGCGGCAAAGTATTGTTAGCACACGACCTAAAATTTCTTTTGCGGTTAGTTTCTTTGGTAAGGTCTTATGTGTCAACCGATCATGCACTATCTGTGTCCTATCTATGATTGGGGAAGTCCCAAAATAAATGGGCATGTTCATGGTAGAGTCAACAATGAAAGGGAGCATGCTCATAATCAATCGGTTGAGACCAAGTGTTGAACAGGTAAATCCCCTCTGCGGACAGAGGCGATCCCACTAGCCCAAAATGGGTCTAGCAACAATCAATTCACAATGCTATGCAAGTTCCTAGTTGTATACTAAAAGGTGGATTACGAAGACCAACCTAGAATCCAACGCAAATGTCGAAGTAGAGTTGACCCTCCGGCTCCCTTGCTTCAGCAGGTCACAATCCTAGCGATCCTCACGAACGGACACCTGCACATGCAAAGACCGAGACAACTACAAGCATAAAATCCACCAAAGTACAACTATATTTCAGTCAGAAAGGAAATAAATCAAACATCATAATAGGCGATGAGATTGGAACCATAATAGCAGTCGTTTATTAATGAATAATAGGTAGAGAAAGATACAACCAAGGTTCTGACGTTGAACCTATTCTCTGGCTGGGCGAGCAGCTATGTATGCCTTGCAATAGACCTTCTCTCTCTCAAGATTCCGGCAGCATAACCTCCCTATGCTTCAAGACTCTTACTATCACTCCAGACAAGCATAATCACAACTAGCATTACTCCAGAACTCCTAGAACTACCAGAACTCCCTCCAGAACTCCCTTTACTCCAGAACTCTTGAACTACCAGAACTCTCAGAACTCCCAAAACTCCAGAACCCCCTGAACTCCCAGAACTTCCCCCAACTCCCCTAACTAGCTTGTCTAATGCAAGAGGACAGACTTTTATAAATGGAGAAGGGAGGAAGATTCAATGCACCAGGACGCCCATTGTGGATCGACATTATCTCCGAAAAGCTACTGAGGATAGATGTCAAGGATAGATGATGACTCTCAACCTCTATCAGATGGATTTTTTCCCTCAAAAGACTTCATGATCTGAAAGGAAAAAACATATGGGTGCGCGTTTGCCAAAAATCATTACCAAACTTAGTTGGCGCGAGTGTTGTTCTAGGACAGAGCGCCAATGGGCGCGCCCCTTTTTGAGGATCTCAGTGATTGGCGCGGATAAGACACTGTGTACCTGCGCCAATGGAAAAAGGGCACTTTTCAGGGATAATTTGCAGAAGGTGTCTT
>APFE031362338.1:11190-45857 GCA_000404065.3 Pinus taeda | reverse complement strand
TATATATATATAACATTTTTGGACATATCATTCCCAAAGAAGTATCAATCAAAGGGTTGCTAGAACAATGAACTCCTGCACGTTCTCACCCGCATTGCACTACTGTCCCACGAGATGCGAGCCTTTGAGAGGTCCATTGTTCGTGTCCTCCAGTGATCTGTCATCGCACTTGTTTATATTGGCGCAAAGATCCGCAAGGGGAGGAAAGGCTGTGAAACAAATTATTCGTGGCCTAAGAAAATCTGCGAGGACCTCAAGGATGGTTATCTGAGCTACTTTTCGAGGTTCAAGCCCAATTCTATCAAGCCTAAGCCCTACATCCCTTTTTCGAGAGGCTCATTGGTGAAATCGGGAAAAAAATCTCTAAGATTTCAACCGTTTGCTTCAGAAAGGGGTTTGTGGAAACCAGAGAAGGAGCGAATATGATGGCGGCAGAGAGGGTTTTTGTAGGTACCTCTTATCCGATCGTCCAGTCTCGTGACCAAGGAACCATTGAGGATCACAACGCTGGATCCATCTGCTTACATGCCATCGGCTCTGAGGTCTTGGACATATTTCCCTACGCGCTTATTATCCATGAACTAGAGTATGACAACGCTACACCTGCATGGTCATTGTTTGGATCTGGGTTGATCCTTTCCTCTACGAAATGTAGTATTATCTTCAGATCCATCATAGATCTAACAGATCAAGTATCCAGAAGACTGATTGGACCACACCACGACCAGTTTTGGAGGTTGGTACACGCCACAACATCGTTCTACTCCGAACCACAGTCCCAAATCGCAGAGAAGGGTAATACATGGGCAGCATTGGTAGGAGCATGGAAATCCCTAATACATTTTCCGACCCTACCAGATGAAATACAAACAACCTCGCCACATGTTTTAGTGAACCCTGCAGAGTTGGACGACATATCAATAGAGCAATACCGGAATATGCCCAAGAACTGACAAAAATGAAACTCAGACACCAAAAAGGCCTATTAGCCAAGCAGATTGACGGTGATCTTGCAGGCTGGGTTAGGATGAATCTTTGCACGGAAGCAACGAGATGCTTAGACCTGACAAATCAAGGCACATGAGTAATAGATTCAACAACACCGCAAGCAGACACACACCTAGATGAGGAGGATCTGATACCAATTTTCATTAAAACACTGGAAGGCAAGAGTTTTTTCTAGAGGATCTGGGAAGGGAGGAAGATACATGGGCTAAAAAGCAAAATTCAAAACCAATTAGGTATACCAGCATATCGACAAAATCTGATTTGCTCAGGCCACAATTTACAGGACAATCTTACACTCCAGGATTATGGCATCATTGCAGACTCAACTATAATAATAAACCCACGTTTGAGGGGTGGAAGCGCCGGAACCAACTCAAAAAGCACAGGATCCTTCAAGAAAGCAATCAAACACAAGGGAAAAGCGCAAGACAAAACCGCAACATCAGTTGAGCTTCCAGGACCTTACATTGTAGAGCAAAAATATGAGAATCCTACACTCACCATCGCTATGCCTGAGGTAAAATACGTGTACAAAGATCTCTATTCCAAATCAGTTATATGTAGATTCAATGGGTTTTGGCCAAAATCTGATGTTTTGCACCAATGGATTTATGAGGCCTGATCTCCAGACTGTGAGATATGCTTATGCCCCAAAGGTCTTTTTATAGTTAGATTCAGAACATAACAAGAAAGAGAATATATCCTAAACAAGGGGCCGTTGTTCTGTTGCAATGAAAGATTATTTATGACCCCTTTGTTCCCGGAATTCGACGCCAACACAATGGTGGTATCAAAGATACTAGTGTGGGTTAGGTTGCCCAACCCCCCGTTACATTTCGGGCATCACAATGGATTAATCACCATAGGGAATGTATTGGGAAAATTCCTAAAGACTGATGGGGACAAAATCTCAAGGGGGATACTCACATTTGTCAAGATATGTGTTGAGGTAGACCTCAGTGAGGGACTACCAGAAAGCATAAACTTGAATTTCAGTGATACACAATGGACATAACTACTAGATTATGAAAACACAAATTTCCAATGCCATGGATGTCTACAAATAGGCACCTCCACAGTTCCTGTCCTAAAGCAAAACAAACTCCCAAATTGAACAAGAAGCAACAAAAATAGCCAAAAGGATGGCAATGTACAGTCCCCTTGGAGGAAGAAGTAGAAAAAGCAGGAATAAAGGATCAAAACGACTAGAAAAACACACTAAAGGAGGAGGAAGACCCCAACGACCAAACACAACACAAAACATCTCAATTAATAGCAATGGAAATAACGGGCATCAAGCAAACTCATGGATCAGAAGGATCTGATTCTGACAAAGACACTCTCACTGAAAATCAGCTTTCCATTGTAACGACCACTCCCAGCACTGGAGGTTGGTGTAAGGTGGAAAAAATGAAAGAGAGAGAAGAACAGTAGTCAATTTTTTATTTTTATTTTTTTACTCTTTGTCTGTCGTGCATCTTGTGAAAACAGGTACATACCATATGCATATGCTTTTTAGCATCTACAAAATATAATTTTGTCATTATGAATAAAATTACGATTTTTTCCAGGAAAAAAAATATATATATATATATATATATACATTTATTAGTTTAATTTTTAATTATTGATTTTATATATGTATAGGAGAGAGATTTTTATTCCATTAATTAGTTTTTTTTTAAGGAAGATTTAATGTTCATTTTTAATATGAATTGACATTTTTAAATTATATTAGGGACCCATGATATAGTTTTCTCTTTCCAATTATAAATTAGGCATGTATCAAATTTTAATATGTTAAATGTTGAATTCATAAATAAATATTTCCATTTCATATATATTATATATTATATATATATGTATATATATAGTAGTGTGTTTTTCAAAATCAACGTAGATCTATTTTAACCTCAAATCTATTAAGAGCCAAAAGGAATTAAATATTTCTACATGTAAACATTTTCTTAAGTTTTGCATTCAAAAAAATGTTTGCATTTTGAGAGATTTGATCCCTCTCAAAGTTTGGTAGATCCGAAATTAAAATGAATCTATGCTAGTCTTAGTAACAACAAAAATTTACAAAATTTTATTTATGTACTTCTTATTAATTTAAATGGAAATAAATAAACCAGCAATTGCCCCTAAAGGTGCAAAGATACACTAAAAGAATTGAACATGCCTATCATGCTACTACAAAAATCTTGCAACAAAAGAAAGTTAACAACCTAAAGGGTGGAGACATTACCATAGGTTCTCGTGGGCATAGGCTCACAAAAAATGTAATTGCACACAAGAAATGACTAAAGTTAGTGTGCGTTGATTATGAGATTAATAAAGAGCATATTTCACTGAGTGACCTTCAGATTCCACGATATTTTACAATTGCACACATGAAAGGACTAAAGTCAGTGTGTGTTGATAATGAGATTAAATAAAGAGCATCTTTCACTAAGTGACCTTCAAATTCCATGATATTTAGCAATCAACATAAAGCCGGGTGTTTGTTTTAGAATTTTAGCTATCTCCTTCTAAAAATTTTAAATTAATTTGGAGCCATTTTCCTGAAGCCATTAATTCTAGTTTTAAATTTTGTCTAACAAAGATTTGTTGGAATTGCAAATTTATGTGGCGTAGTTTACACAATCCAAGCGTCCAAATAAATTTCAAGGCATTGTATCCATTTATGCATTCAAGAAGTATAGTTTTAAAAATGAAAAGCTACACATGCTACATGCATATATAGAACCAATATAGATCCATTTTTGAAGAGGATTAAATCTCTCGAGGAGCATATTTTTTTTCAAGTTTTGCACTCTAAAAGAGGTCCCATAGGCTATCTATAGCCTTGTGGATGTTAATTTTTTCTTTATTTCTTTCCCATTTTTCCAAGTCATTACGGTTGCCTTTCCAAAACTCGTGCGGTCCTAGAATAATGAGTGATCATGTAAGTTAATCGTAGTTAAGAAGTTTATATGTCAAGAATGACCATTCCTAAACAAAAAAAATACCCAATAACCTCTCAGGTTGAACATGATATAGGTGAGAATTTATCATAATTAGTTAAAGCAATTTTGTGTGGGAGTTATCTTAAGAATGCCCAAAAGAATAATGAGTGACTATGTAAATTAATCGTAGTTAAGAAGTCTTTATGTCAAGGATGACCATTCCTAAAAAAAAAAAAAAAAAAACCAATAACCTCTCACGTTGAACATGATATAGGTGCAAATTTATCATAATTAGTTAAAGCAATTTTGTGTGGGAGTTATCTTAAGAATGTCCAAAGACTAAATTTTTATAGGAACTTGACAAAAAATGTAGATATTTTCTGTTATATAAAAAAGTTGGTTAGGTTATGATCTAACTATAGATTGGTTGAAAAAAATCAAAATTAAGCCTATTTAATTTCTCAATTAAACATTTTATATCATTCTACCTAAAAAAACCCCTTAAACACCTAAAGGAAATCTTTCAATTAAATAACTCACTTAAATAACCCACCAATTTACTAGGGATTTGAGATTATTTCAATTTTAATAAATTCATCCATGATAAGTTTTTCATTATTATTTATAACATCCATTTATATGTAAGCAAATTTTATTTAGCAAAATGGTCCATTACTTCTAATATATCTAAAAAATTAGATTCATGCCACCCACCAATTTCCTAGAGATTTGAGATTATTCCAATTCTAATAAGTTCCTCATTGTTATTTATAACATTCATCTATATATAAGAAAATTTTATTTAACAAAATGATCCATTTTACAATAAGATGTGTAATTTTTTTTTCTCAAGTTAAAGTTAACCCATGTCAAAACAATAGACGGACAAATGTCAAATGGAAAAGAAAAAGGTAGACAATGCATAGCCTGACCATTTTCAGTGTAAAAATAAAATAATTATAATATATCTACATTTTTAAATGAAAATATTTAGTTTAAATGAAAGTGAGTTATTTAATTGATGTGATAATTTTCTCATCACTTGAATGTTAACATTGTTAATAATTCTGTTATTATGCTTTACTTTTATTTAATAATGAGTGAGTAAATATTTTCCCCATTTTTAATTTGAAATAATAAGTAAACACTCTTCATTTTTGATTTAAAGGAGTACCTACTAAGTATATGATATGCATTTATAGTGTATTACAAAAGTTTGTTAGGTCACATTGACTTTTAATAAATTTAAAAAATTAGATTGTGCCACTTGACTCCCCGCCCACCAATTTCTTAGGGATTTGAGATTATTTTAATTCTAATAAGTTCTTCCATGATAAGTTCCTCATTATTATTTATAACATTCATTTATATATAAGCAAATTTTATTTAGCAAAATGATTCATTACTTTTAATAAATCTAAACAATCAGATTTGTGCCACATGGCTCCCCACCCACCAATTTCTTAGGGATTTGAGATGATTTTAATTCTAATAAGTTCCTCCACGATAAGTTCATCATTATTATTTATAACATTAATTTATGTATAAAAAAATATTTAGCAAAATAGTTTATTTTACAATAATAAGGTGCAATTTTGTTTTTTGTTTTTTTTCTTGACTCATATCAAAACAGCATATAGACCAATGTCAAATAAAAGTGAAAAAAGAATGTCTAACCCAACCATTTGAAAAAAATACCTTTTGTGTAAATATAGATAAAAAAAATGTCATATATATAATAAAAAAAAAGTACATACACATATTTCCAAATTTGGTGTAACACTATAAATTTGGTCAAAATTTATGTTGTATTATTTTCATATTTATTTAAATAAAAGATAATATAAATTATATTAATTCCAAAAGAAATAAACATTTCACAAAAGGATACATTTGTGAAGAACATTAAAGAAATGAGTATATATTTTGAGAATTTTATATAAATTTAGATTTTTGTATTTTTATGAATACATCTCTTTCCTTGATGTAGTGAGTGGATATATTTAGATCCAAATTGCTCTCTAGGCTAAAGATAAGATCACCTTTATCTTTTCATGGGGAATCTTTCTTTTATCCAGTGTTTCTTTTTGGCCTTTATAATGCATCTTTCTTTCTCAAGTATTGTTTTTTGGTCTTTATGATGCACTTTCTACATTTCAGTGGATTATTCCTTTTCTTAGTATCTTTTCAAATTTTGATTCATGAATGATTAATGATTGGTCAATTCAAAGTGAATCCAACAAAAATAGCTCACTGCACAAGGAAAAGCTTGTCATGACATTAAAGTTAGTTCACAGCAGAAGGAAAAGATTGTCATTTCCGCAGTTAGCTCTATCAACTCCATCCACAACCAAAATAAATAGAATTTCCACCCAGCATAAAGAAATTGAAGGCCTCCAGCTACGTGTTGCAATAGATGTGCCATCGGGAGGAAAACTTCAAAATTCATGGTCGGAAAATGAAGTATTGACGGACCACGTCACACTTCCATCTCTTAAATCACACTGAGAGTAGGGGAGAATTCCTCGATCCAAGATGAATTAAATTTGTCAGGATGATATAGTTTTGAAATCATTCAAGCTACTCGATATTTTGAGCATAATCATGGAATGGAATTGGTGTATAGCTGAGGAGTTGTTTATGAAGGTAAGGGAATTGTGTAGACGACCAAAAGTGGCTGGCATCCGGGTAAAAGAATTTCAAAAAAATCTTATAAAGGGAGTGTTTGAATCGTGTTTTTGATGGTGGAAATGGATTTAGCACCATCAAAAACGTCCATGACACCTAAAATTTTGAAGTTTAACAACTATAATTTGGTTTTACAAAAATCCTTGCCGGATTTTCTCTAAATATGACCGGAATTTCCATAACTTTCTAGGCAACTCCTCCGCCTCGTTAGACTACGGCCATAGTTGAATAAACTTTGATTTATCTCTATCTACCTTGTCTAAAAGAGTATCATTTTTTTTCCAACATATCTGTCATAGAGTGAAGATGCTTGTACATATGGAAAAAATCCAATCATTCAAATCGTGAAACCATTAGAGAGATTCTTTGTAGGAGTGGAGGGGGATCTAAGCACAAGGCTTTTTTTGCCTTAATGACTTGCCAAATGACGAGCATTGAATCATTACAAACCAGCATACTATGAATTTCCTTTTGCAAGAGCAAGATCTAAGCCTTTCCATAACGCAAGGACCTCAACCTGATTGTTGGTCACAACGCCAAGACCCCAAACAAATTGTAACACTATTTTTCTATTGGGGCTAAGTGAAGCCCCTCCTACTCCAACCTTCTCCAATGAACAAACCCATTATTAACAATAGAGTAATTAGGTGGTTATTACTATTGAAGGAGTTTGACATCACCATCATTGATAACCTTGGAAGGGAAAATGCCATCCCTGACTTCCTTTTTAGACATTACAGATTTAAGGAATGTTATTCTTATTGAAGATGTTTTAATTGATATTTATTTGTGTTATCTACTAACACACCATGGATCGCAAATATTACTAATTATTTGGATGGAAGAAAACTTCTAGCACGTCTCTCATTTAAGGAAAGACAATTTTTTTTCAATAAAGTGGAATGCATTTTTTGGTTCAAGGTTACCTCTTTTGCACCTAGCTAGATCTCATAATTTGACATTGTGTTCAAGAGGATGTGATTTATGATATCTTAAAAGCTTGTCATGGTGAATATTGTGGAGGGAATTTTATTAATAAAATAATTGCACATAAAGTGTTGCATCTATGTTATTATTGGCTTAGCATTTATCAATATGCCAAGAAGTATATGAGAAGTTATGATAATTGCAAAATAAGGGGATAACCTATTCGGTATGATGAGATTCATTCATAGATATAATTCAAGGTGGAACCTTTTTGGATTTTAGGGGTCCTAATTGGTGAGCCCTAGTATTGCACCAAGAGTGCTGCAACTTCCAGAGGCTCTTCAACTTTACTTATCAACCCAGGTTTTTGTACAAACTTCGAGGTGAAAGTGTTGTATACATAGTGGATGAATTCTACTCATGCCACCCTCAACTAGGTCACTTGATCATTAGGGCTCCAAGAAAATTCCTCTACTGAACTAAAAGGAGATTAACCACTGAAAGCAAAATGTGAAGGCTAGTCCTAGTGCAGAGAAAGTAAATGATTTTCAACTCAAACTTGTAAATGTTTTAAACTTGTACATGGGATGAAAGAACACAAGAATTATGCTAATCTACAGAAATGAGATTATTATAATTTGCAATCAATCATATAGCTATTAGGGTGGCTTAAAAACATAAGATTATCCTACCATATCACAACTCAAGAATGCATGCATTATTTAACTAATTTACACTTGCAGATTAAGTGAGGTCCTAATTTCCAAATTCAGAATGAAATAACTAATGCTACCCACTCTTGTAGGAAAGAAAAAGGAATGAAGGGAATGACCTAGGTGGTACTTCTGGTCATGGAATACAAGCTGAGGGGCAAACCTACTCCTAAACTAAGCTATGCTATCATTGCAGGTCAAAACAAGTTGTTATAGGTGTGCCACAAGATGTTGCTATAGGATTCCTGTATTGCTACAAGAAGTCCTGAAATGCTACAGGAAGTCCTGAAATTCTACAGGAAGTTGAACGAGAGGGTTTGGAGGGTAAGAATGATGGGGTGAAGTGTTGGAAAGCTGAATGAAGGTTGTGGGGAATGGAGGGAAGGTAACCAACATCCATAGCCAAGCCAAACACTTCAAGAAGGCCGAATTTGGGCTAAGATGGCTGCTCACGGTGACGAAAAAACAGAGATCAAGAACATGGGTTGGGATTCGAAAAAAGAGAGTGGAGAAGTCCTAGATGGAGTTGGTGAGAGGATTCCTTGCCTGCAGATCCAACAACCCTGCAACATCACATGTAGCTGTCCTTATTTTCATTTGAAAAATATTACAATTAAAGGTGGAAAAGATGAACTAAATTTAGGAAACTATCTAACTAATGCTAAGAAGTTGATCTATGTAATGATCTACCTTCTAAGATACAACAATCATATGTGAAGAAAAATACCAAATGTAAACATTTCCAAGATATCATAAACAAACTATCTAACTAATGCCAAGAACTTGATCTATGCAATGAATAGGAAGTCACACTCTATCTTTGGGTTGTGATGGTGGGGTCCTCTAATCATTATCCCATGAGGGAGATGAGATAGGGATGATAGTCACAGAATTTTTGAGGAATTAAACTCTACTGAACCGCAACAACTAATCAACATTCTAAGCTACAAGAAATATAAATAAACTCTATTGAACTGCAACAAATAATCAACATTCTAGGCTAAGAGAAATAAAAATACATGAGAGGGACTTAGGCTATTGGGGTTGGGCCCAAACCCAAGAGCTTCAACCCTCTGAACTAACTTAGTGCTAGATCAAAATAAAATTTCTCATTATCATTCCAAAAATGTCAAATACATCATCAAAATAATAGCCACAAGTGCTTCAACTAAATGGCCTCTTGGCTACAATAAAATTTTGAATCTTAATGAGTTCCTTAGCCTATTTGTTTATACAAAAGGGTAGCTACCAACATCTCCCTAGAAAATAGGGATGTTTGTCTCCCTAACTCAAGAATAGGTGGATCTAGATCTTCTTTGACTTGCACTAGCTTCGCTGCCAATGACCTCGAGTTGATGAGAGATAGAGTGGTGATCTTCAATTGACTAGAGGGGTTAAGGAGGTGGACAACATCCAAGAATCTATTTTTGCTGTCTAATCCGAGCTCTTGAACTCAAATTAACACAAAATTGATCCAATTCCTGCATTTAACACACATTAGGCCACATGACATAACACCACATCTTTTACTCCTCACACTAAGCATAATATAACAAAATTTTTAGATAAATGCGAGAAAAATATAATTTAATAAGTTGGAGGATGGAATTGTTACCCTTACGATATATCTACTAAAACTATTTCTCATCCTTTGAGAAACTGAGTCATCAATGTCCATGTCCATCATGGCCCTAGTGGCCTCTCTGACATCCCAAGGTTCTGCCAATGGTGTGCCTTCCCGAGGATAGAAACCTACATTCCTCTCTATGTCTGCCAACTGCTTCTTTTCCTCTTCTTCATTCCTTCCTTCTTGTAAACCCAACAACAAAGGTGGACTGATCTTGAGTCCAATCCAGTTGACCTCCAATCTTTGCATGACCTATTTGTACAAAGGTGTTCTATCCAATGCATTCCTCAACCTTTCAGGAGAGTGATACTCCCTGATATGAAGACTGTGTGGCAGGGAATTCTATATTCTTTGACATGCTTGTTGGCCCTCTATCCCTAACATCCAGGGAGTGTCCTCAAAATGAGATATTTCCTGCTCTTTGATGGCAAGCTATCTAGGTGCTAGCTTAGCATCATTAGATATGATGCTGTGATTACTGATTACAACCATGGGACTTATCTACTCTGCCCTGATATAGAAGGGTTTTTTCTTCTTCTTTTGCAATACTTTCTTCACCTCCTTATCTCTGGCCTCCTCATGAGTCATCCAAGATGCAAGGGCCATCAACCACAAGTCTCCCAACTTTGCATTGGGATCCCAAACATTCATATCAGTGAAGGTGAGGTTGTGCAGGTAGAAATCAACTAAATTGGCTATGTCTTCTATGCTACTCTTGTCACACAACTCAATGAACTGCTTATAGTCCTAGAATGGCATGGATCCATGTTATGCTAATGTATTGATTTGGAAATTCATCCACTATTCTTTGAAGAAGAGTTCATAAGACTTAGATGGTAGTTTGCAATATAGTGCCTCCATGGAGAGGCTTTCCATTATGGTCAATTGGGTTTCCTTCTCTTGCAATTTATTCCTCAACCATTTATTTTCTGTCTGTAGCTGTTCTCTCATTATGGACTCTTTTTCCCTACTCAACTCCTTGACCATTTCTAGGACCTTAGCTTACATAAGGCCCACATCTTCCACCTTCTTGGATTTGGAAATCTTCAACCATGTATGGGTTCTTCCTCTTTTTGCTTCAAGTTCAAAGAAAAGTGGGATTGTAAACTTCTGTGGGATCACTCTGCCTCCTTCAATGAACTTATAATAGGAGCTCAAACTAGGCTATGGACTAGGCTCCTGTAGCTCCGAGAAATATTTTTCAAATGTTCTTGGGGAAGCTGCCCCCTCTTGTAACTATTGTGTTTCCTTTTTCCTTTATTGCTACTCTTTCTGCTCGTCCTCTAGCATTTTCTGTTCTTCTTGTAGCACCTTTTGTTTTTCTTGTAGCAGGCTCTGTTTTTCCTATAGCTTCCATTGTCCTTTTTGTTGGAGTGTGGTAGGTGCCTTGGGTTGTTTAGAGGAGGTTGATTTAGTGATAGTACTCCTTAAATTTGTTATGGGAGCCTTGGATCTGTCTTTAGGAGGGGTAACCTCCTCAACCTTCTTTTCAGTGGGGTCTATCTACTCTCTTTTACTTGGTGATTCTTAAATTGTAATAGGGGCCATTGTGGGAGTTTGAGGCTTCCCTTGTTCAATCTTGGTGCTTTTCCTGGTTTTGGAGTAAAGGGGAGTTTTCCTTTGCCTTTTCTTTTTAGGTTTGATTAGTGTGCTCAAGGCAGCTAGGATGGTAGCTACCTCCTTTTCAGTGGGCCCTGGAGAAAAACTTTTTTTTCTCTAGGGATACCTCTTCTTCTCTAGATGTAGTGGTTTTCTCAGGGCTTGGTTCTTCCTACTCCTCCTCTTCTTCTTCACCTTCTTTTTCTCTATTTCTTCCTTTTGCTTTGGTTCTTCCTCTATTTTCTCTGCCTCTTCTTCCTCTTCTGTGTTGCCTCTTCTTCTTATTCTCGCTCTACCTCTTCTTCTTCTTTCCCTTCTCTTCCTCCAACACTCGAGGCTGGGGTCTCACCTGGTGTGAGGGTTTGAGTATCAATGAATGCTTCTCTGTCTATATCCCTGAATTTGGACCAGAGGACACAGATCCTTAGTTTATTCAAAGCATATTCCACTGTCAATTTTATGAGGCCATGGCGGCCTAGGTGTTGTTGCTTTCCCTCTCTCACCTTTTGGCTCATGTTCTTGGTGGACTGTGGGAGGAAATAAGGTACATTGAGTCTTTTCGCTAGGGGAAATTCTACTCGAAACCTTAGTTCATGGAGAAATCTAAAATGGTAGCCATAGACTACACTCAATCTTCCTTCACAAGAGATGAAATTAAGGATATGGTAAGCCACCTCATCCTAGGGGTAGGGTAGGCTTTCCACCCTAACTTCATTTTGATCTTAAATAGGTTTCTCATTAGCAGTGAAGAATCTCTTCTTGGCAATGGAATTGTTGGACTCGTCTTCTCTCCTCCATTGGATCCTTAGGGGAAGTGTTGTCACCCTACTAATTAGCTCAAGACTGATAGAAATAGATAATCTCCTCACCACGGTGGTGGCACTAACTCTTGTTTGAGAGTTTAGGGCCATAGAAAATTCATAGATAATGTGATCATCATATCCTTTTAGTAGCTCAAAGAAACCTAACCACTGATGCCTTCAGAAAATTTCTAATACAGGAGGGTGAAGGTGAATTCTTTTAGTGTCTGTAGGTTCTCTCCTATTGAATCCCCCTCCCATATTCTCCTTTGTTTTCAACTAAGTTTGTAAGGTTGCTTCCTATAATAGTGTCGACATGTAGTTCAATGGGATCAGAGGGTTGGAATCTCTAGCTAATGACAATTATGTATATTCCCTCTACTCTATAGCCAAAAAAATTATTTCAATTCACAAAATGTCTACTATGACTTGTAGAATTTAGGGTGATCATCTTGTAAATTATGGACAGATGAATGAGAGGGGCCACTTACTTTTCACCATATGGCTTGGTATAATGATAATTGGATACCAAATCGACCCTTGGCAGCATTCTTTCAGCCTTGGAGGCTTCCTGTAGCAAGTTCTCAAGATTCCTATAGCTTCCTCCTATAGAAATGATAGAGTGGGGTTCGACTCTCCTCGATGGCTTCCCAAGCTCGTCCTTACCTTAACTATTTTTGAAATGAGTGAAGATGTAAGAGAATTTGAGACTTAGTACGTTATCTGCTATTTTTGGCTAGGTCTCGGAGCACTACGTTGACTTGGCAGAGACACGGGTTTTCCTCATTTAGATCGTTGTCCCACCTGGAGTATTCATTCCCTCGTCCCTCACAATCAACACCCACTCCCTGTTATCTAATCTTGACTCGTTTTTGATAGATGCATGCTGGAGTGCTGGACCTTTGTGCTATCACCTAGGGAGTTGTCTTCCTATCTTTTTCTTCTCTTGCATATATTTTCTTTGCTCTTGTGTGTTTAACTGTTGCTGTTGCTATGTGTACATATCCTTTTTTGATATTCCAGGTGCTACTTATTCTATTGTAGAGTCCTTCTTAGAGTGGCAGAGCGCTTCATGATATGGGATTGTCCCCTCAACTTGATGGGAAGGAAAAACTAGGCTTCTGGCTTTTCTACAATGGTTGCACAGGCTGTTACAAGAAATCCTGTAGCAACCCTTTTTTTCTCTTTCAAGGTCTTTTAACTTCAAGGGAGTAATGAGAAAGAGTGTAGGGGATTGGAGGATGATGTTAGGGCCCTGATTGGGCAATGTAGGGTTGTGGAAATGGATGGAATGTACTCTGTGTTTTTTTTTTTTTTTTTTATAGAAAATTTCAGGATGAGACAAAGTTTAGGATTAGTTTTGAAAGCCACTGACTTTTTGTGAACAGGGATGTATGAAGGATGGGTTAGTGGTGGATCAAGGTGGGAGACCCTCATTTACCTTTGGTAGGGTCATGCTTGGTGGTCTTCTCAATAAGATCCCCTTCCTGTAGATTTTTGGGACCTTCCTATAGTGCTACAGGATCTTCCTATATCAATTACAACCTTTTTGTAGCAATTCAGAGAGGGATTGAAATTGGGTTTTTAAGCCACTAGGATGGTGGAGAGTGGTGAAGGAATGGGTTTGCATGGAGGATATGGAGTGGATGGAGGGAGAAGTGGATGCAAACTTGAGGATGCTAGCCTTGTATCTCTAAAATTCACCACTGTCCTCAAAACCTGCAAAATGACAAATATGTTGGATTTATGTCATGAAATTATCCTTTGTTTTTCTTTTTTTTTCTTTTTTGAAGGGACACACAGGCTACCTCAGGAGAGGTTTTCAACTTGTATGCCTACCCTGAGTGCCTCAAGGGAGGTTTTCACTCAGGGATATTTATTTTTTATTTTTTATTTTTATTTTTTGAGGGACACACAGGTTGCCTCAGGAGAGGTTTTCAACTTGTATGCCTGCCCTAAGTGCCTCAAGGGAGGTTTTCACCCAGGGATCTTTATTTGTTATTTTTTTCACAAACAAAAAGAATATCTAGGCATCCTGTGACTTGGAAGCTATGACACTTCCAAGAAAATTCACCTCTCTGCCGATGGTGTTGATGAATTCTTCCTTGGACATAGGCTTTCTATAAACCTCTAATCTGTAGCCTTTGAAAAGCAAAGGAATCTCTTCCTCATCATTGGTCCTGATTTGAATAGTTCCATTTCCATGGAATTTCTCTATCAGGCATGGGCCTAACCATCTTGTTGTCAATTTTCCCTTGAAGTCCTTGAACTTAAAGTCATATAGAAAGGTCCAATCCCCTTCTTGAAAAACCTTTTCCTTGATATTCCTATCATACCAGACGTTCCTATATAATTGGATAACTTCAATGTGTAGGAGGGTCTGCATTCTAAATTTATCTAGGGCATTTAACTGGAGCAACCTCTCCTGCTGTTCTTTGGTGACATCTAAATCCAACTGTGCCGCCATTCTCAAAGTATTGTACTCAAACTCAATAGAGAGTGGATCCTTTTTTCCATAGACCAAATCATAAGGGGTACAACCAATAGTTGTCTTCCAAGTTGTGTTATAGGCCTAAGTGGCCTCCACTAATCTGTCTGGCCAATCCTTTATACTGCTACTCATAACCTTAGTGAGGATGCTCTCTAGTGCTCTATTTGTGACCTCTACTTGTACATTTTCCTGGGGATGATAGACATTAGATTTTCTGTGCTTGATATGATGTTTCCTTAACAGATTCTCGATCAGATGTGATGTGAATTGATCTCCTTGATCGATGACTATCTCTTTGGGGTACCCAAATTTGTAGAACACATTCTCCCTTAAGAACTCTGCCAATTTCTCCTCTGTTTCCGCCTAACAACTTTTGTCTCAGCCCACTTTGTCAAATAATCAGTGCACATAATGATGTACTTTTTCTACCCTACTGGTGGATCAACTGGCCCAATGAAATCCATGCCCCACTTGTTAAATGGCTCCAAATCCACCTGAGGTTGTAAAGGAATTTCATCCTTGGTGGTATTTTTCCCCATCCTATGGCACTGATCACATCGACAATTGTATCTTCTTGCATCTTCGTGGAGAGTGGGCCAATAGTAGCCAACTTGTAGAGCCTTGAAAGCTGTCCTCTTGGCAGCAAAGTAACCTCCACAGGGTCCATCATGATAGGCTGAGAGGATGTCAATGACTTCCTCTCCCCTGACACATCTCCTCAAGATTTGATTTGGTCCCAGCTTGAAGAGGTTTCCCGCAATCCAAGTGAAAGGGACACTTTTCCTTACCATTCCGCTCTTCTCCTTGGATGACAGATTTGGAGGGAATTCTACAACAACTAGGTACTTGGCTATGTCAACAAACCATGGAGAGAGAACTGAGATAGAAAATAAGTGCTCATATGGAAGCTAGTCATCAACCATCCCTTCATCACCTGCAGGCAAATCAAGTCTAGATAGAAAATCTACAACTACATTTTCTTTTCCTGGCTTATCAATGATAGTTAAATCAAATTGCTATAATAGAAGCAACCATATAATAATTCTAGCATTCACATCAGGCTTGTTTATTAAGTACTTGATAACTGCATGGTCAGTATGCCAAAAAGTTTGATATCCAATGATGTAGTGTCTGAACTTGTTCAAAGAGTGTACAACAACTAGGAATTCCTTCTCAGTTACAATGTAGTTCAATTCAACCTTAGACAAATTTTTGCTAATGAAGTAAATGGCATAAGGTAAATTGTCATCTATCTGGTCTAAGGCTGCTCCTACAACTTTTTTGGATGCATCAATATGGATATGAAAGGGAAGAGTCCAATTTGGGCCTCTATGTATGGGTGGAGTGGGTAGTTTGTCTTTCAAGATCTCTAGGGCCTCTTGGTAGTTATCTGACCAATAGAATTTTGAGTCCTTGACCAACAATCCAAAAAATGGTGAGGCTACTTTGCTGAAGTCTTTGATAAACATCCTATAATATCCAACTAAGCCCAAGAAGCTCCTAACATCCCTCTGCTTTTGAGGAGTAGGGACCCTTTTTATGATGACAATTTTGTTTGGGTCCACTTGTATTCCCTCCTGAGATATTGAATGGCCGAGGACAGTCCCTGCATTCATCAAGAATTCACACTTCTTAGGGCTAAGTGAGAGGTTCATTTCAATGCACTTCTTCAGGACTTTCCCCAGGTTAGAGAGAGCCTCCAGGAAGTCACACCCATAGGGAGTGAAATCATCCATGTAGATCTCTACGGAGTCATGGACTAACTCATCAAAGATGCTTAGAACTACCCTTTGAAAAGTGGCAGGGTCATTACATAATCTGAAAGGAAGGATCATATAAACAAAGGTACCCCAAGGACAACTGAATGTAGTTTTATCTTGGTCCTCTGGGCTGTTTTGGATCTGATTGTAACCACTGAATTCGTCCAGGAAAGAAGAACTTCTTCCTTGCAAGACCATCTAAAACTTGATCAATGAAAGGTAAAGGGAAATGGTTTTTCGTAGTGTATTTTTTCAGCTCTCTGTAATCCACACAAATCCTCCACTTTCCATTCTTCTTTGGGACCAAAACTAGAGGGGACACCCAATCACTACCTGAGATGGGGTAGATGAACACGACATCCAACAACTTTTGCAACTCTTCCTTTACTATGTCTTTGAGGGCTGAGTTCATTCTCCTTTGAGGTTGTTGCACATGTTTGCATCCTTCCTTGATATAGATGTGATGATTACACACCGAAGGATGCACCCATTTCATTTATTTATAGCTCCAAGAAAAGGAATCTAAGTGCTCTCTCAACATTTTGCACAACTTCTCTTCTTAGTTGGCTGAGAGAGGGGTTATTATTCAAGGTTTTAGATGGACCAAATTCTACCATTTTGACATGTGTAGGACTTGGGTCTATTAGGAATAACTCCGTCCAAGGATTACCCTCAGATTCCTTCATAAGCTCATCAAGAGGCATGATGTTGGGGGGTTGGTTCTAGAGGATTTGGTCAATGAGGTCATCTTCATAAGGTTTCCCCCCTCCTGTAACAACATCTAGGGTACATATTGGATAGGGTGTGGTATGATACACTTCATCTTCCTCCTCCTCTTCCAACCATAGGGGTAAGTCATGCTCGATGGATGGCTGAGCAGGAGGGTACAATACCAACTTTTTGGAAAAATTCCCATTCTTAATGGAGATGTTCCTAGCTCTACAACTTATGTAAGCATCAACAATGGCTAGCCATGGTCTTCCAAGGATGAGAGGATAACCATTGAATTTGGTCTTGGGCTGGAGAACTAGGAAGTCAGTAGGATACTCCCAGGAGTCAATAGAGACCATTACATTCTCAACAACTCCCTCAGGAGCCACTGTGGACCTATCTGCAAGTTGTGACACTATGGTGGTCTTTCTCAAAGATCCTTAGAGGTTTATCTTGAGCATGGTTTCCTTAGTCATCACATTGATGACAACCCCAAGATCAATCAAGGTGTGAGGGACAATGATGCCATCAATGTGCACATCTACTATAGGACTTCTAGGATCTATATACTTTGGGTAAATCACTCTCCCCAACATTAGATCAGACAATTAACCAATAATAATCATGGCAGGGGTGTCTTTCTTTCTCCTCCCAGGATGTTTCAAGAATTTCTCTTTTATAAGCTTATTGTAGATGGGAACATCCTTGATAGCTTGGAGGAGTGGGATTTTAACACACAAGTTTTTCAATTCTCCTAGAAGTTGAGTCTCTTCTGGGGTGTGCTGGTTAGGATGGATTAATATTTGAGGGAAAGGAGGTGGATTTACTTGAGGGATACTCTCTTCCTTTTCCTCTTCAATCTCCTTAGGTGGAGATGGAGGTTGGTTATCTGGGAGCACTCTTCTAGACCCGAGGTTGATTTCTTGAATATGCACAACATAGATAGGGTAAGATGTCTCTCCATTATAGACTTGTTGCGCCTGATTGTTTTTCGAGTTTGGATTGGGTTGAGCAAGCATCTGAGGTTGATTGGGTGGGGTAAGATGAATGAGCTGTGGTTGAGTTGGAGGTGGAGGTAGTAAAGCATGTGGTTGGTTGAGTTGTATCCTCCACCCTTATGATGGGTTAGTCCATTGAGGATGTTTAGAAGCATATGGCTGAAATGTTTGATTGACAGGTTGGGGAGGATACTGAGGTGCATAAGGTTAAGGAGAAGGTTTGGACCATGATGGATGAGTGGAAGAATACCAAGGTGATAGGGGTGAATTCTAGTTGGGATGGTAATAAGAGTAAGATGTACCTTACATTCCCTACTAGTATGGCCAAGGTCCTTGAGGCCTCCTTGATTGATGAAATAGAGTTTTTCATCCCCACATTTTGCCCCTTGGTATACAGCTTCCAATCCAGGCAAATAAGGACACTTATATGTGGAATGGTTTTCCTCATAGACTTAGCAAACATCTATAACATTTAATGGACATTCATTTCTGGGGTGCCTTCTAGTGCATTTAGGACAAAAGATAGCTAAGGCCCTCTTTGCTTCCTTTTGTCTCCTATTGATCTACATGCTGTCCATTTTTAGAGCAAATATGTGCATCATTTCACTCTTAAAGTCATCCAACATGTTTCCAATTTCATTCCTGATGGATGTTATGGAGGGAGAGGAACAGACCAAAGCTTGACTAACCCTACCCTTCTTCCTATCAACCCTAGAATGGTTTTTGAATACTATCTTGATGTCTTCATAGGGTAGCTGATTGATGTCTCCCCCAGACAACATTTTGAGGGTTTCCAATATGTCCTCCCCGATTCCTCTAAGAAGGACTAACTTGAGTGATTGAGGATCAAGGGTGCATCTGGCACTCCTTTAACTGAGCTAGAATCTTTCCTCATAATATTCCAGGGATTCATCAGGTCCAAAAGTCATTCTAAATATTTCCTCTTTGGTTTATTTGGACCTACAATAGTCTTTGTACTTATCATTAAAGGATTTATGCATTTGAGCCCAAGTAGTGATGATATCCCCAAGTAAACCCATGAACTAGCGCAAGGGTGCATCCTTAAGGGTGGATGGGAACAACTTTAACTTTTGGTCATCAGAGGTATAGTCACAAGTCCCATAGACAACAACAAACTCAAACATAAAAGTATCAAGGTCCTCAGAGGTCAAGCCATGGAAGTGAGGAAGGGAAGAAGGGTTTATATTCTTCATCCTAACGTCTCCATTAGTTTCTTTGATGGGAAAAAGCTCCTCATTCCTGTTTTCAGCCATGGTGTGGGTATATGGAATGGCTTCTTCTTCTTCCCCAGTAGGTTCTTCAAAGATATTGGGTTGTTCACCTAAGGGGTCTTCTAACTCCCCTGTAGTTAGAGAGGGAAGTTGACAGTCACTGAATAAGAGTGAAGGTTGACTGTTTGACGGTGTGGGGGTATTTGCCTAGAATTTTCCTAGAGTGTCTCTACTCTTACGAGGCATAAATGCATTTTTTCCCCCTTTTATATGGTTTTTTTTCAACACTAAAAGAAAAATAGAAAGACAAGTAGAAATAACATCTAGCTACTGAATGAAAAACAAAAATAAAAGAAGAAGTAACATCTACCTAGACACCTCCTCGGTAATGATGCCAAAAATATGGTGAGCCCTGGTATTGCACCAAGAGTGCTGCAACTTCCAGAGGATCTGCAACTTTACTTATCAACCCGGGGTTTCGTACAAAATTTGAGGTGACAACGCTATATACACAGTGGATGAATTATACTCATGCCACCCTTAACTAGGTCACTTGATCATTAGGGCTCCAAGACCATTACTCTATTGAATTGAAAGGAGATTAATTACTGAAAGCAAAATGTGAAGGCTAGCCCTAGTGTAGAGAAAGTAAATTCTTTTAAACTCAAACTTGTAAATGTTGTCAACTTGTAAATGCTATGAAAGAATACAATAATTATGCTAATGTGTAGAAAGGAGACTATCCTAATTTTCAATCAATCATCTAGCTATTAGGGTTTCTTGAAAATAGAAGATTATCCTACCATTTCAAAACTCAAGAATGCATGCAATATTTAACTAATTCACACTTGTCAGATCTCGTATTTTTGTAATCGGATGTCTTTTGGATTAATCACATAATCAATATTTGGTCGATGTTTCGAAGGATGGACCACATTAGCTGGTTTGAAACATCAACCAAATCTTGATTATGTGATTAATTCACACTTGCATATTAAGTAACGTCCTAATTGCCAAATTCAGAATGAAAAAATCTAATGTTACCCACTCTTGAAGGAAATAAAAATGAATGAAGGGAATGGCCTAGGTGGTACTTCTAGTCATGGAGTCCAAGCTGAGGGGTAAGCCTACTCCTAAACTAAGCTATACTATCATTGCAGGTCAAAACAAGGTCAAAACACACTATTACAAGATTCCTGTACTTCTACAAGAAATTGTGAAATGCTATAGGAAGTTGGCCGAGAGGGTTTGGAGGGTAAGAATGACGGGGTGAAGTGATGGAAAGATGGATGAAGGCTATGGGGAATGTAGGGAAGGTGACCAACACCCCTAGCCAAGCCCAAGACTTCAAGAAGGCCAGTTTTGGGCTAAGATGGCTATTCACAATGACCAAAAAACAAAGATTAAGAACATGGGTTTGTATTCGAAAAAAGAGAGTGGAGACATCCTAGATGGAGTTGGTGAGAGAATTCCTTACCTGCAGATCCAATAACCCTGCAACATCAGATGCACCTGTCCTTCTTTTCATTTGCAAAATATTACACTTAAAGGTGGAAAAGATGAATTAAATTCGAGAAACTATCTAACTAATGATAAGAACTTGATCTATGTAATGAACTACCTTCTAAGCTAAAAAAATCACATGTGAAGCAAAATACCAAATGTAAACCTTTCTAGGAAATCATAAACAAACTATCTAACTAATGCCAAGAACTTGATCTATGCAATGAACAAGAAATCACACTCTATTTTTGGGCTATGATAGTGGGGTCCTCTAATAATTCTCCCATGAGGGAGATGAGATAGGGATTATAGTCACATTCTTTTTGAGGAATTAAACTCTACTGAACTGTAACAACTAATCAATATTCTAAGCTATAAGAAATATAATAAACTCTACTGAACTACAACAACTAATCAACATTCTAGGCTAAAAGAAATACAAATACATGAGAGGGACTTAGGCTACTGGGGTTGGGACCAAACCCAAGAGATTTAGCCCTCTGAACTAACTCAGTGATGGATCAAAATAAAACTTCTCATTATCATTATACTAGGATCTATATACTTTGGGTAAATCACTCTCCCCAACATTAGATCAGACAATTAAGCAATAATAATCATGGCAGGGGTGTCTTTCTTTCTCCTCCCAGGATGTTTCAAGAATT
This sequence comes from Pinus taeda, assembly GCA_000404065.3. NCBI lineage: Eukaryota > Viridiplantae > Streptophyta > Pinopsida > Pinales > Pinaceae > Pinus > Pinus taeda. Next base: position 24,187 of record APFE031362338.1, on the reverse strand, counting down.
TCTCTTTTATAAGCTTATTGTAGATGGGAACATCCTTGATAGCTTGGAGGAGTGGGATTTTAACACACAAGTTTTTCAATTCTCCTAGAAGTTGAGTCTCTTCTGGGGTGTGCTGGTTAGGATGGATTAATATTTGAGGGAAAGGAGGTGGATTTACTTGAGGGATACTCTCTTCCTTTTCCTCTTCAATCTCCTCAGGTGGAGATGGAGGTTGGTTATCTGGGAGCACTCTTCTAGACCCGAGGTTGATTTCTTGAATATGCACAACATAGACAGGGTAAGATGTCTCTCCATTATAGACTTGTTGCGCCTAATTGTTTTTCGAGTTTGGATTGGGTTGAGCAAGCATCTGAGGTTGATTGGGTGGGGCAAGATGAATGAGCTGTGGTTGAGTTGGAGGTGGAGGTAGTAAAGCATGTGGTTGGTTGAGTTGTATCCTCCACCCTTATGATGGGTTAGTCCATTGAGGATGTTTAGAAGCATATGGCTGAAATGTTTGATTGACAGGTTGGGGAGGATACTGAGGTGCATAAGGTTAAGGAGGAGGTTTGGACCATGATGGATGAGTGGAAGAATACCAAGGTGATAGGGGTGAATTCTAGTTGGGATGGTAATAAGAGTAAGATGTACCTTACATTCCCTACTAGTATGGCCAAGGTCCTTGAGGCCTCCTTGATTGATGAAATAGAGTTTTTCATCCCTTGATCTATGTAATGAACTACCTTCTAAGCTAAAAAAATCACATGTGAAGCAAAATACCAAATGTAAACCTTTCTAGGAAATCATAAACAAACTATCTAACTAATGCCAAGAACTTGATCTATGCAATGAACAAGAAATCACACTCTATTTTTGGGCTATGATAGTGGGGTCCTCTAATAATTCTCCCATGAGGGAGATGAGATAGGGATTATAGTCACATTCTTTTTGAGGAATTAAACTCTACTAAACTGTAACAACTAATCAATATTCTAAGCTATAAGAAATATAATAAACTCTACTGAACTACAACAACTAATCAACATTCTAGGCTAAAAGAAATACAAATACATGAGAGGGACTTAGGCTACTGGGGTTGGGACCAAACCCAAGAGATTTAGCCCTCTGAACTAACTCAGTGATGGATCAAAATAAAACTTCTCATTATCATTCCAGAAATGTCAAATACATCATCAAAATATCAGTCGCAAGTGCTTAAGCTATATGGCCTCTTGGCTACAATAAAATTTTGAATCCTAATGAGTTCCTTAGCTTGCTTATCTATACAAAAGGGTGGCTACAAACATCTCCCTAGAAAATATGGATGTTTGTCTCCCTAACCCGAGAATAGGTGGATCTAGATCTTCTTTGACTTGCACTGGCTCCACTACCAATGACTTCGGCCTACTTGGCTACCAATGACCTCGAGTTGATGAGAGATAGAGTTGTGATCTTCGACTAATTGAAGGATTTAAGGAGGTGGACAACCTCCTAGAACCTCTCTTTGTTGTCTACTTCGAGATCCTACACTCAAATTAACTCAAAATTGCTCCAATTCCCACATTTAACACACATTAGGCCACATGACATAGAAACACATCTTTTACTCCTTAGACTAAGAATAATATAACAAAATTTGTATATAAATGTGAGAAAAAGATAATTTAATAAGTTGGAGGATGGCATTGTGACCATTATGTTATACGTATTGATGAGCCTCATCACTAATAACCATCCATCCAAGTAGAAATCCTAGATCTTGGTTTGCACTGGCTATTTTAAAAAACATGTTGAAGCTAAAGCACTTTCAAGGATCATAGAACATGTAGTAGCAAATTTTCTCTATGAGGAGATATTGTTCCACTTTGGTATACCAAAAGAAATTATTATATATTAGGGAATGTAATAAAATTCCAAACCCATTCAAACCATCATAAAGCAATACCAAATTCAACATAGGACATCTACACACACCATTCATAAGCCAATGGAAACATGGAAATTAGTAACAGAGTTTTGGAATCTGTACTAAGACAATTGTGCAAATTCATTGCAATGATTGGGTCAACAAGTTTACATAAGCTCTATGGGCTTAGTACACCACTTGGAAAAATACCATAGGTTTTTCCTCTTATGAGCTTCTATGTGGTAAGCATGTAGTACTTCCCATTGAGTTTAAAATAAAGACACTTAGAACTATATTACAAGTGGGATTGGACTTGCTAGAAGCGCAAGAGCATCACTTGGACTAAATAAACGAACTTGATAAAAATTGTGAAGTTGCCTTGAACCAAACTCTATTGTTTAATACTAGAGAGCAAAGTGGCATGACTAGATCACCAATAAGACGAAGTTCAAGGTTGAAGATTAAGAATTTTTGCATGATTTTAGGTTTAAAGATTTCAAGGGCAAATTTTGCGCTCATTAGTTGGGACCATACGAGACTGAAACTATTAATGACATTGGTTCTATAAAAATGCATACCATTAATGAAACTATATGCCTCTCATGGCTAGTGGTCATCAATTGAGATTATATTAGAAGTGATTATCCAAGGAAGTGATTGTCCAAGGATGCTTTTATTAGAAATCTTGTTATTTGTTTATAGTTGGAAGTTATTGGTATAGTCACTATACCACTTTTAATTTCCACATCTTGATATTATTATTCATATTCGTGACACACACATACATATTCTAGTAGGGAAAATCCATTTTAGGACACCGTTGGACAATTATTGTTTAAACACTAGTTTCATGATGAGTAATATTTTGCAACAATAAATAATTAAATTTAAAATACAAATAAAAAAGTTGATTTTATTACTAGTATTTTCCATGCTATAGATTTAGTCACTTGCTACAAATCATCACATTGCGCTATGTTCCACCATTTTCATGTTTTTCATTTACGAATCCTTTTTGACAATTTCCATAGATCCTTCAACAATTCTACCTTGGTGAATGCTACGAATCCTCACACATTATTCCAATGTTTGTAGTAGATCCTCATGATAGGTTTTTCTCTTCTGATTATTATATATCCTCAAACTTTGCTTTGGTTTTATTGCTTGTTTCTAATCCATAGATTATTTTTCATTTCACACACTTGTTGCTAAGGCTAAGGATGTTATCACCCATCTTCTCACTTCATGTTGCCACCACTTTGACACCTATAGGTAAGTACACATGTATAGATTATATACAATTACAACCATCATTGAGTGCCTCATTAATATATGAATGGTACCTTGCCTATATCCAAATACCATGTCATCATGCTCGAGTTGAATTTTCGCTTCAATTGGGGGAAGGATGATCTAATCACTAATAAGGTGTGTGATTCTCTCACCACTATTCAACCTTCACTTCAATGCTAACATGACCTATTGAAACCAATATATTTTTTTTTCATCATCACCACACCTCTTACCATTATTTTACCTATTTTTCCATGATTTTTCTATCGAATTACCAACATTGTTATGTCTATCACCAACTTTGTTGTTTTTCTAAAATTCATAAATTTCATTTTGCCATTATTGTTAATCCCATGCAACTTAGTGTTGTTACTGTTCATTGCTATGACTCCAAAGCTCTTGTTTCACATAGTGGAAGGGTATACTATTAGGCATGAGCCCATAATTTTAGCACAATTGCACAACCACCTTAAGGTGCTTTGAATCTTCCAAGATGTAGGCTAGTTCACTTATTTTAAGCAGTTATAGGGGTTTGAAACATCCATTGCACTCGAGTTAGCTATAATTTTTCAGTTATCTACATCTATAGTTGATGAATGCACATCAAAGTCATAGGAGGACATATTTCCATGGTGACAAGTCAACCCCAAGTTGAGAAAACTTGTTTGAATTCCATGTAACATATAGCTAGGGTTGCATTAATTTTCTTGTCAGTGATGAGCTCATGAAAGATGGAGGTAAAGAAGTTAAAAAGTCATCATTGTGAGGGGCATGGGATGATGTTTCCTATTTTATTCAAAATATCCAACCTATGAAGGGTGCTATATCCTTCTTCTTGGCTATCACTTCAAGAAGTTCAATCATTTAAGGCATCCGAGATTGGTTCATATGTCTTACGTTCTACCATTGTCACTCAAACTAACGGGTCAAATGTCAGGTGAAGATGAAACCATATTACTAGTGTAACTTATCACAATTAGATTAAACTATTAGTAATTGATTCCATATTTCATATAACTTGTATCATGGGAGGATTTCTACAAGGGCCTTAGGTGGTAGAGGAAGAAAATCTAATAGATGGAGCTCACACTGGAGAAGAAAATACAAAGGAAGAACAAGAAGAGGACCCATTAGAGGTAAAATAAGAAACATGTGCAACTGAATAAGAAGAAAATGCAGAAGCATGAATACAAGGATAACAACATATTATAATTAAGATAATAGGATACCTAGGCATGGAGGAAAACCCTTCTATAGTTATATAAAATTTTGTTGACCCTATGACTAAATATGAGCCTTCAACTAGGATAAGGAAGAAGTCCATGGATACCATCCCCATTCTAGCTTATACTAAGACTAGAATGATTAGGCCAATTGTTGCTGCAAAAGGAACTAGTACTGTCACACAAGAGCCAGTAGCAAGACAAGAGGTAGCAAATTAGGTTGTAAGAGTAGAGGGACTTATTACAATGAAAGAAATTGTAGTAGAGAAAGATACTATTGAAGTGATTTATCCTCCTCATAAGCACACTAAAGAACCAATTGAATTTTTAGAAGAGCTTCCTCATAATTACATGCACAATTTTGAGGATTGTGTAAAGATATTAAGGGACACATAACAAATATTCCAATGGTCCTTGAAGTATCCAAGCCAAAATCCAAGAAGAGGATCAACACTCTACTAGGTAAGAACCATATGAAACTTTACTATGGTACAATTTTAAAGCTTAATCATGAATTAAAGAAGGAAATTAAGTTTTTGTGTCACAAGTTAGATTATGTCTTGAGAAAATTGAAGATATATAAGTTTCAAGTAGGATTAGACACATTGGTCCAATTCTTTCATGAATGTTCCTTGTCACCTTCTACTTTGCATGAATGTCACCAAGCAATGAATGATGCAACTACTGTGAAAGAAAATTTTTAGGTTGCTATTGTACCTATTGGTGCCACTCAACTTATTGATGTTATTGACCCTATTGTTGAAGTTGGTAAGGAAACAACTCTTGAGGATGCTACTTATGAATTTTTCACTGTTGTAGATCATGTTAGTGAAACTGTTATCGTTACATGTTGTTTTGAAGAAGTTGTTGTTATGTTTTCTACTAATCCCATTACGATTACCACTAATTGGTATGGAACTTGTTGTAAATATTGATGTTGAAATCACATCTAAACTTCTTGATGAGATTGAGTGTGATATTGATCTTAATAACTAGACTATCAATACAATTTATACAAACCTTCTTGATGAAATCATTGAATCTTCTACTGAGTCTTGTGGATAAGATTGCTACGGAATGAACTATTACTATTAAGGAAACCATTTCTTACAACAATTGCTTTAGAAGTAACTATTGAACTTATGGAAACATGAGAAAATACTGAGCTTTGTGCTACAAATTTGAATGCTATGTAACCTATATAAACGCTCATTATGATTCAACCTACTATTGCATCATTAGGGGTCTAGACAAAGGAAGAAGAACTAAACAATTTTTAGAAGGTGCTTAGATTAAGAGTATAGCCCTCCAAATGGCAATATGTAGCATAGTTATATGAAAAGGTATGGTTTCACTAAAGGAGTATCAAAACACCATCTATATCAGGAGGGAACCATGATAAAAGTTTTATGTTATAGATAGAGAAAAATGGAACATATGGAGAGAATAGATAAAGAAAATTCCTGAATTTGAATCTAAAGTAATGGAATCAAACAATTAAAAGAGAAATCTGAATAATCTGACTCATATAATCCTCAGTGGCAGGTTTCCTTCACTTTTTTATGTAGTCATATTTTAAGAAAGATACTTGATGCTTTGGTTCGGAGCACTAGGTTAATGGAAGCCAAGATATTTTAAGACCATTAAGTGCTTTATGGAAGCATTTGTTGAACATAATCAAGAAGATAGAAATATGCCTTATGAATTATATCAGCATGAAATATTTCTATTTCATGATAGGAAATGGAATACCGACTCATTTGTGGGGGATGTCCAATTGAGGGATTGCACCTATTTCATGACCAACCATCTACAATGGAGAATTGCACAAACATCTATAAAGAACAATGATATAATTGTAGTCTATGGGTTAGGGGTGAGAGCAAGAATAAATAAGTAATTCTTGGAACATACCAAAAATTCTTAAATGCACATTAGTGGGTACCTTTCATCAATGAAACCTATCAAGATTCCGTTTCAAGATTAGCAACATATGACTAGAAGCCTTGCTAGCTGGTAGAATCTAGGAATGTTTTATTGATAAATTAAAACAAAGGGAACTATTCAACCATCCTATATTTAGTGTAGTAGTAAATAGAGTAGAATGATATATATCTTGCTATAGGAAATATGGTACCACATGGATTTTGAAGCTCAAGTTTAATTTCCCTTTGATTTGGTGTGCTACACCAAAGTATCACAATTTTTATAAGTGGAGGCTACTAGAAGAAGATAGATGTTGATAGTTGATAGAAAAAAATATAGGGTGTTATATAGGCTATGAAGACATAAATCCCTCCTATAATTTGAGCAACCTTCATTAGAAACATGCATATGATGATTTTGATTCAGGTTGAGTATTAAGGTACACGAGGGTGAAACATAGGCTAATTTGGGGGGAGATGATAGGACCCTATTTTGTCATTTTTTTAACCATGCTTTTATTTTTTCTTTGCACCCTTTTTCCCTCGTTATTGATCCTTTTGTTATCAAACATAATAAATTTTCCCAAATGTACTCTCTCTTTCATTACTTGGAATTTCCTTAAGTTTTTTTAATGCATTAAGAATATTTTGTGTACTTAATTTATAATTTGTATATTGAAGACTACAAAAATTGCGCTACAGGTTATATATGCCATATATCCAAGTTTTAACTTACTTATACCTATTGCTACAAAATATTTTCTATGGATCTACAAGTGCTAGCCACTGCATTCTTTGTTTCCATGTGCTCATTGTTGTAAATTTGCATGACAAATTTGCTACATATATATTTCTATATAACCATAAAGAAAGATACATGTTTTATGATCTCATCCCATTGCTACAAAACCTCAATGCTACTTTGGCATATCATGAATTCATGATTTTACTATGTGAACGTAGGGATGGGATATATTCCTTTTTGTTGATATTTTGTCATATTTTAGATAACTTGCTTAGTCTTTCCTTTACTATTTCATCTCTATTCATGAATTGAGTAAATTATGACTATGTTGTGATATAGTTCTTATTTGCTGAAGTTATTCTAATGTGTTTTGTTTTATTGGATGTTAGGCAATAGATTTACAATTTTGACACCAAATTATGGAGGTATTAAGTGTCAATTTTTAAAAGGTATTGAGTGTTGATTTTTAGTGATATTTACCAATACCACACACTCTTTACATCCAATTATAGATTGAGAAAGCATATAACCAATCTAGAAGCTCAATTAACATAATTATTTAAATTCACATGACAAAGCTTAAATGATGGCACACCTTATAGACTCACATAGTGCATAAATATTTTGCTTTGGAAACTCTTAACTGGGAAAACCATCCAACTATTTAAGCTTCACAACTCTTATATGATAGACTAAACATTTAACCAAAATACAATGAACATTTACCTTAGACCACACCTATGAAAAATGCACTCATACATCACCTAATCTCTACCATTCATGATTTTTACATCTCTCTCATCAACATTATGTCATGCTCTATTAATAGGCACAATTGCAGATGGCTGAAACTTATCGTGCAAGGTGCCAGGAATCTTAGGATTCCTAACTATTTTTGACATTATTATGACTATAGTCAATTTCCCTTCACCCACTAGTCGAATACTCAACTACACACCTGTACTCGACTACGGTTTGTTTGATTTCTCTAGCTAAATATTGGCTTCCATTGATTGCTTGAGTTTTCATAAAATTTGAGTACTATAACTTCTCTTGACTTCACCATTAACCCATTGACTTGATTATCAACTTGTTTTCAACTTGACCTATTGATGTTCATTCCTAGCTGACTTTTCTAACTAGTCAATCAATTGACTAAAATCCAATTGAATAAGGTTACTTGCAAATAATACAACATCTCAACATCTTCCCACTTGTTGTATTTATTAGGAACTGGGGTAACATTGAAATGGGGGGGTGAATCAATATTACGTACTTTTTAACTGTCTTTCGGATTATTTTTTCTATAAACAAAAAGTAACACCACAACATTATAAATCTAACAACAAACACACATGAGAAACAAATGTTTATGTGGAAACCCATAAAGGGATAAAACCATAATTCTTGTTTTTGTTCTTTATGCAAATATGAGCTTCAACATGTTGTTACATCAAATTTACTGGCACCAAGTATAAGAAGACACTCATTCATTGATTTGCAAACACCCACTTGCTGGAATCACCTACTCCCATGATCTGAAGGCACTGACCTTCTCCTCTTTTTAGGAACTAACCTGAAGGAATCACCCACTCCCTACTATGCAAGTACCAACTTGCTATGCCTAGCAAATCCCTCTTTCATTCATTTTCATAGTCATACCTTTAGGAAAATTCTTTCTCAAAGTAATTTTCATAATTTGCTACATCAACTCTCAAACAACTAGATATTATTCAACAATATTGACATACATAACAATCCAATTCTTCTCTCTTATTTGTGATTCCTTAGCTAAATTATTCATTAATACTTATTAAATACTTCCTTTATGCACTCAGGTTTACTTTTCTGTACTTATCCAGCTTACATACATAGGGTCTACATCACACTGTGTTTTTATATTTTTCATTACAAATTCTCTTATTTTTCTCAATCTCAAATGTGCTTTAGAACATCCAACCTTGTCACATGGTTATTATTTTTCTTTTAAAGTATCAACCTTTCAAATACCATGGGTAAGAATGCATGGAATTACCCGTGGAAAAATTCTTTTGATTATAACAACTGTTCAGATTTTTTACAATTGAATTTTTCAATGGCACTAGGTTTTAACACAACTCCTTTTCTATGGCCTTTATCTTCATATGTCCACAAGTTGGACCTTGTGACTAAGATTTCATGTCCTATGGCTAAGACCCTAGGTGCTTATCACTTAGTCGCTTGTCAACCTCATTTTATATCATTTTTGCTCTAGATTATCAATAGGTCGATACACCCTTAGGAATTTTTCTTGCTTAGCACCCACAACCAAGGGCTATAACCATTTCCCTTCAAAATTAAATTACCACATTGCTATGGATTTTTCCTTCAATTATTCCGAGCTTTCCCATCTTGATCCTTAGATCCCTGGGCAAGGTCATTTAACCGTACTTTACAAACCATTTGAGGATGCAAGGCTAGGTATTTAGGATAATCCATAATTAGGGTAACTTAATACTTAATTAATGGCAAATTATCTTACCACGTCAACCAAACAGCTTAGCTACCAAGTCATCATCGTCAAAAAATCAACCTATGCCACCTGCTATATGATGTCATTGTCAATTACTGATATAAGTCACTCTTCCTCTACCACGTCTTGCTATAATCATGGTGCTATCATCATGCCATGTGGAATCCTTTTAGTAGTGCCACATGTCACCTGAAAACAAGGCACTTGGCTACCCAAAAGGGCTAATTCCACCTACCACGTGTCACATTATCTATGTCCTGTCATTTTCTTAGCCACATCACCTACTTAGCCACATCACTTATGTGCCATGTCCTCATGGTCCCGGGTCCCCAGTCCATTCTAAAATCAAACTTCAAAAACATCAAGGGTCGTAATGTCAGGGATTAAGTTTAATCCCTGATAATGGATATGTAGGTGCGATTGAGGATTAAGTCTAGTCCCTAATTATGGAAACATAAGTGGGACCAAGAATTCACCTTTCACGACCAAATATCTTTCCATGTCATTTGGAAAAATTAGCTTCCAAAACAACTATGTCAACCTATATGATCCTATTACTTGTCACTACTGCATGGGCTCCACCTGTTTCCTTTTCCTCTTAACCATTACTTACTCACATCTTCAAACTCTGTTAGTAATTGATTATTAAAACCCTTGTTAGATCAAAGGTTGAGAATCATTTCACGCCCCCCCTGCCCAACATTTAAGGGAAGAGGGGGGGGGGCACATTTTTTTTTTGCATATACGACTAATCCACCCGTACTTCTATCAAGCATGCCATGCAAATATTATGGCTTGTCGGATCAAATAACCATAACTAAAATTCCCCCCTCACTCAACCCCCCTAAAATTTTCAAAGTTTAACCAAGGGGTAATCCAATATTTGGAATTTTGTGTGTGTTGACACCTGGAGGAGTTGGAACCCTACCAAAATTTAACCTTAATTTTCTCTTCACTCCTTTGAAGTTAGATCAAGTTCCGTATACTGTTGGAAAGGTCTTTGAGAGAACTATCCATCTAAACACTTAGTTTTCTCATTGAAGTTGAGAAACTAAAGCAGGAATGCCTTCAAAGATGTTGCCTTAATTCTTGATCTCAAGATCATCAACAACACACATTAACCTAGCTATGATAACACACTTACCAAGCTCCCCATGAAGTTGACACAACAAATTGAAACTGTCAACATGCTCAACAATGTCACATCAATAATATCCCCTTCAACTTGACATTGCTTGTCATCAATGACTTAAATTAACAACAATGAAAACCAATGCTTAATAGCCTTCTTGCATGAAGTGTTGATATCATGCTTTAATGAACCAAGCCACTGATTCCCACTCTCTTTATGCCAAGAGAGCTTAAAAAGACTCACTAACTTTGTTATAAAGCATGAAACATTCTTTATTGTGTCTACTTTTACTAGTAGCACCTTCTTTCTTTTCCCCATATCTCTTATTAAATGTTACTATATATCAATGTTATTTCTCCTTGAATGGTAAGTTATTTTCTTTGCAAGGAATATTGCACTCTGGTTGTCACAACTTGTGCTTATTTCTTGTTGAGAAAATTCAATCTATGAACAAAATTGCCACAACCAAACTAATTCCTTTCTTGCAGGAGTTAGTTACATGTATTCAACTTCCATCATTGTTAGGTCTCGACCAATTTTCATTCACTCATCCAACTAATAGCCACTAAAGAAATTGAATACATTTTGTTAGTTGACCTTCTTCTATTAAGAAGTACAACTTAATTTCCATTGTAAAATCCTTATATAATTGCTCATTGTCTTCCCTAGGCCTTCTTTGGTAGTAAATTGCATGATCACTTATGGCACACAAATACATGAATACCTTTTTTTAAACGTTCTAATGCTCTTTACAAAGTGTCATTGTGTACTCGCTTAATACTCCCACTATATGAGCAATATTTGATCGAGTGTAGACCATTTCATACATCAAATTACGTATGACACTAGCATAGGAAACATAGGCCATTTCTTCTATCTCCTCCCATGTCTTTGGACACAATTCAAAGTCATCCTTTCCCCAATAGGAATTAGTACATTCATTCACTTGCAATCTTTCCTATTGAAGTGCTTCAACACTATCTCAATGTGCTTCCTCTTATTCATCCAAAATTCCTAACTTTATGTGGTCTCTCTTTATCTACATTCCAACATTGAAATTTTCATCACCAAGATCCTTCATGTCAAATTTAGAGGACAACTACATATTCACCTCCCTAATTACACCCATGTCATTTTCGACCAACAACATGTTGATGTCATCGACATATATCACTACATATACGAAATACATACCTTATGAATTGAGATATACAAAATGATCAACTTGGCTTCTCAAAAATCTAAATCCTTGAATGTACATGTCAAACTTCCAATACCACATTCTAGGTGATTTCTTCAAACCATAAAGGGACTTCTTCAGCTTGTAGACCAACTTTCCCTTTACCTTTGTTGTAAATCCTTTAAGTTGTTTCATGTACATTTCTTCTTCCAGGTTGTTAGTTTTAACTCTATATGGTTAGTTACTGCAAACATATTCTTAGTTAAAATAGAAAAGATGCAATGGAACAAGTACAAACATTTAACATGAAGATTTTACACTGGAGACCCAAAACCGAGAAAGATTGAAACATTTTTTAGCATATTATTTCTTTACAATGTTACAATGCAATATGTATATCCCATGGCAGGTCCCATAAACCCCCAATCCATTAAAACTATATTATAATACAATCATAGTTCCTTAACTGAAACTACAAAATGGTGGTTTGAACCAACATGTGCCACAAAATTGCTAAAAGTGAAAATTGTATGTCGAAAGCCACTAAAAATAGACATAAAAAATCTCCCATTTTTGTTTAGGGGCTGCACCCTTGGTATGTACAACACAAGGTATGATGCATGGGATTAGTCATGAAAATAATATAACACGTACCCAAAATTCTCCCACTTATTATTTTTTTTTCATATAAGGGATCACAAGTGTTATAAGGAAATCTAGTGTCCACTCGGAGCTGCTAGTCCCACTAAGACTAGTAGCTATCTTAGAAGCAAACAAACTAAAACTACTTTTGCTTTCCTTTATGAGAAGTAGATAAGAGGGCAACAAAGGACACCAACCTCAGTCTTGCACTTGGTTCCTTGCTTGGTTCCTCTCCATTCTGATAGATCTTCACCGCTCCTTCTCCGTCTACCCAGCTTCAAAGAGCACCTGTGGAATCAAAGCATCATAATACTATCGAAGAACAGAGATCTAAAATCATAAGCAATACAGGATCAGATATGTATTGACCACACAAATGCAAATATCATCAAACATACAATAATGTGGAGGAAAACTTGAATAGATTTATTAATATCAAGAATAGCAAAGAGGATTACAA
>APFE031362329.1:47976-59765 GCA_000404065.3 Pinus taeda | reverse complement strand
TTCTCTACCTATCTAAGAATCTTCCAAGATTAAGCTGTTTGGACAGATTTTCATCCTCTATATTCTAAAACAGGAAATTGAAACCTAGGGAGACCAAGATTAAGCTTTTTGGACCTCCCTTTAGCTGAAAATTGTACAAAACTGGAAGAACTTCTCAAAATTTGTTAAGCAGTTAGATGAACTCTGAGTAGCCTTCTTTGCTTGGTGACTGTTTAGCAAATATGGAGCATTGCAGCATGTAAAGTATGACATATTTGGTCTGTAAAAATGTCAATCATGAAATATGAGTAACCTGGTGCAGTAGGAGGCTAACAGATGGAACCAATGGAGAATAACTACAAACCTTATAGACAAGTATAGGCTCAGTCTAGGTAGGATTTTAAAAAATGCAGCATTCCGCCATGCCAGTCCAACTATGGTTAGAGATTTTTTGTTTTATAAAGATGTCCCTACATGCTCAGGGTATCCAGGTTATCAACAGAGCCTACCTAGTTCCCAATCGATGCCAGTGAGTGCTTTTGATTCAAATTTCACCCCTGATTTTCTAGTTCTCAGAGGCTCATCAAAGGTTCGATTGACTTGCAAGGTAATAATGAATTTAGGATCTACAGACTCATTAGCAGGTTAGTGAGGGAAGAAAAATGTTGAAGGTAACAAATGAGGGAAATCAAAGGAAAGTTGTAGAAGGTGAAAACGAAACTGAAAGACCGAAATCAAATGACTGAAAAGGATTGGAGTTCAAAACAAAAGGAAGATAAACTTTGCATAAAAAAATATAACTAAGATAATAGAAAAATAAAATAAATCATAACCTACTCAGGAGGTAGCCACCATGTGGTGGCTACTAGAAATATTTCTTAAGATGCTACCCATTAACAAGGAGTTTTTCGATTTCTCCCTGTAAAGTTTTTAATCTATAGGTTCCCTGACTAATTTTTTCCTCAACTTGGAATGGGCCCAGCCATAAATGTTGGAATTTCATATGCTTATCCTTTGGCTCACTCAGCTTGTCCTAATTCAAGACTAGCTCTCTGACTTGATAATCTTTATTTCCCACCTGATAGCGATCAAACCATCTCTTCACAATCATTTGGTGATTCTTGAACTTATTTTTGGCATTTTCTCTCAATTCCTCCAACCTCACCAGTTGGTTGATTCTTTTTTGAAGTAAGCCTGAAGGGGTCCCTCTTGAGGCTTGGGAGAGATTTAAAGAGGGAAGGGTAACATTGGGAGGTAAAATCACTTCCTATCCATAGACGAGGAAGTATGGGGAATTCCCTAATGCTACTTTTGGGGTGACCCTATCGGCCCAAAGGGCGTTTGTTAGAGTGTTGTGCCAATTCCTCTAGTTTTCGGCGACATATTTACGGGTTATGCAGATGAGATTTTTACTTGAGGACTCTGCAACTCTGTTTCCCTCGGGGTAATAGTTTGCTGCATACCTTATGCAGATTGGTTTACCAATAGAAAATTCAATCAATTTTAGGGATGAAATGTAAGAACCATTATCAAATATGAGAGCATCAGGAATACCAAACCTTTTGAAAATAAATTTCTCAATAAAATATATTACCTCGTCTTCATTAAACCTCTGAAGCGGGATGGCTTCGGTCCACCTGGTGAAATAATAAGTTGCTATTGGCATTATGACACAAATTTGGCACTACGACACAGATGTTGTCTTTGATGGCAACTCTCATAGATGATAGATCACAGTTCAGGCTCACAGAATAAAGAAAGAGAGGTATACACAGGTTCCCATTGACCAATCCATGTGTATACACGGGTTCGCAAACCAAAAGGCGCGTATAGCGTACATGTGCACTTTCAAAAAAGGAAGGGCCCGTACATGTTGGAAAACTTGATTTTGGTCTGTGGTATTTGGTCCATGGTATTGTGATCCATGGTGTTGGTCCAAGGTATCTTGTCTAACGTGTTGATCCCAGGTATTTGGTCTAGGGTATTGATTCTAAGTGGTTTTGGACCATGGTATTGAGTAAGGCCTAAGACTATAAAAGGAGGAGAAGATCATTAGGAAAAGACATTTATGAATTGAATATCTAATGAAAAGCAAGATCTAGATTACAGGTTATTGGGTTATGGTGCACAGCTGGATTTGAATCAAGGATGAACCTGAGCGCTTCATGAAGGATAAGTTCTATTGATGGGTCAAGATCTTAAGGCTTAAAGAGAAGTATCTTTGTGTGGCTTTGATCTTTTATCTTAATAATTGGCACATGTTGTAATATGTAAATATGATGATCTAGGTATAACTGATATCTGAAAAATTGTAAAGGATAGATCATCTTTTATAGATATGTACGCAAGTTCATTATAGCAAAGGCATGTATACACGTTGGTTTGACATTTCAAAAGTGCGTATGCACATAGGTTCGTCACATTGAAGTAGCGTACAACTCATCAAATATGCTTTAGCTACTTCTGATTGTTGTTGCAGTGTTCTGGGTTCTGGCCTAGGTTCTGGTTACTGTTACTATATTCTAGTGACAACATTCATAGAAGTGATTGTTTGATTCAGTTTTGGTTGGTGCAAAGGAGATTGGTTGATGCAGATATATTTGACGTTCGATTGATGTTATTGATGGATCCAAATTGAAAATTTATGAAATGTGGTCCCTGGAAGAAAAGAGAAGGTTGTAGCCTTCTGTAGGTCAGCACCTACGTATTGGTACATCAGCTAGTACAAAAGCTAGGGGGTGGTAGCTCCTTTCTAGGAGAAGTTGGAGAATTATAGAAGGTTGTAGCCTTCTATAGGTAGAAGCCTATGTACTGGTATAATACTGCATCAATACAAAATATTGCAAAAAGAAGTTTCTTATTAAAAGGAAGATAAAGACGATTGTAGCAGGTGGTTTTCACCCACATTGAGTGTTTCCACCTTATATCTTGTGTTCATGTGTGTGATTCTCTGTTTTGCTTTTACTGCTCCTAGTTACTATTTATATGGTTGTAATGCACAAATTAAAGATCAACATATGAAGAATTAACTAAATTATAAGTTTACTGGGTATACGCTTGTTGCCTTATATACAGTTGCATATACACACAAGTTTCATTAACTGAAGCCGCGTATATAAATCAGAATATGGAAATGAAATATTATTGAATTGCTAATACTGATTCACCCCCCCTCTTAGTATTATTTCCAACAATTGGTATTAGAGAAGGTCCTTTAGAAGAAGCTTGATTGCTTGAAGGAATATATATCATCATGAGTAACTACAAAAGAGAGGGGTCCATTAGACCACCAATACTTAATGGAAGCAACTTCGTTTATTGGAAGGTAAGAACCACAACCTATCTTCAATATCTTGGAACAGATGTCTGGGAAATTGTGGAAGGAGGATATACATTTCCATAAGAAATTCCTTCAGATATGGCAGGTAAAAAGAAATATGAAACCAATGCCAAGGCCATCAATACATTATTGGGGAGTCTGTCACATTCAGAATTTGTCAAGGTTATGCAGCTCAAAACCGTCAAAGAAATATGGGACAAGATCGTTCTGAGCTATGAAGGAGATGATAAGGTAAAACGTGCACAACTTCAATCCCTCAGAATTCAATATGAAACTCTCAAAATTCACAATGATGAAAGTATAGCTAATTACTTCCTACGTATAGATGAGATTTTTAATTGCATGGAAAACTTGCATGAAGAAATAAAATAAGTTACTTTAGTTGAAAAGGTTTTAAGATCCTTGTCTACTAAGTTTGAATCAAAAGTTTCTGCCATACAAGAAAAGCAGGATCTTCAGAGTATTACTATGACACAGCTACACAGAATCCTAATTGCTTTCGAAGTGAGAAAAGGAGGTCCATCAGATATGAGAGAAGTCGCATTCAAGGCTTCAGGAAGAAAAGAACTCAATGAATCAGGACACATTTCAGGAGGAGGGGAAGAAGCAAACTTTGTCAAGAACCTTCAACGGGGTTCTAGAAGATTCATAGGTAAACTACCTTTCAAATGCTTTTCTTGTGGAAGAGTTAGTCATTATCTTACCAAATGTCCTCACAAGGATAAGCTTGTTAAAGGTAAGGAATCAGAAAAATGGAATAGAAAAAAAAGTGTAAGTAAGAAGAGCTACTATACACATGAAGATAGCGATGGTTTATCAAATAATGATGAATATGAAAATAATAATGATTATAGACTTCTGATGGCTTTTGAAGATGATGATTTCTTGGATGCTTTAGATGAAGATGATCTTGATGAAGAAATCTCTAAACTTAAAATTTGTTTAGAAGAAAAGAATATGATTATAGATATTCTGACATTCCAACTTGCTAAAAGGGAAAAACACAATGAAAGATTAGAATGTGAAATTGTGGGTCTAAGAAAGGATATTGAGAAAACAAAAGCTCTCAATCTTAGATTTGCTAAAGGATCAGAGACATTAAATGAAATTATCAAAGTGTAGCATTCCCCTCTGATAAAGACAGGTCTTGGATACACTGAAGAAGCACAGAAACCATCCACCTCCACTAAAATCTATCTTGATGTAGTAAAGAGCAGTGAAAAAGTTGACAATTGTCAGCAAAGGCATAAAGCAAATCACCAAGTAAATCAGGTTCAATCTACTTCAAGGATGAACATAAGCTACAACCAACCTCAGGTAAATCATACTCAGTTTGCTTCAAGAATGAATTTCAATGCAAACTACAATCACCAGGTCAGTAGGTTCAATAATCACAGGAATTTCTTTAATGGCCAATGTTTTTCATGTCATAACTTCGGACACAAAGCTGCTCAATGTGTTGCTTACAAGACCATCATGACTAGAGAAGCACAAAATCAAAAGATTGTGATAGGGATCATGAAAAGGACCTACAATAACTTTTCGCTTCTTGAAAATGAAATAGAATGCTCTATCTGTAACAACTTCGGTCATGAAGATTCTGAATGCAAGAGTAAATTTCGGAAAACATCTCAGAAGGATCAAACTTCATTGGGTCCCAAAACTTGGAGAAAGAAAGAATCATAAACAGAAAGATGTGGTATAGCCTTGTACGCAAAAGGATAAGAAAATCAATGGTACATCGATAGTGGATGCTCGAAACACATGACAGGTGATAAAGAAAAACTTCAGTCATATAATGCCTTAGAAAAAGGAAAGAAGGTCTCATTTAGAAATGAAACTCTTGCTGTCATAAAAGGTAAAGGGTCTATTCTCTTAAAAGAAAATGTTAAAGCTGGGAATGTTATGTATGTTGATGGTCTAAAGCATAACCTATTGAGTATTAGTCAAATGTGTGATCAAGGAAATGAAGTAGTATTTCGATCAAATGGATGTATTGTTCATGAGCTTGATACAGGAGAAACCATGATCAAAGGCATAAGAACTCCAAACAACTTATACATACTCAAGGGAGGACAACAAAAGTGCTATCTAAGCAGAAAAAGATGAACATTGGCTGTGGCACAGAAGATTGGGGCATTTAAGCTTCCCTCAAATAAGGAAGACATGAAAATACCAGGTTGTTTGTGATCTTCCTGATATCAACATTCCAGAAAATACTATATGCAAATCATGTCAATCTGGTAAGCAAACCAGAGCACATTTCCTTGAGAAGGAAGGACCAGCTAGTAAGCCTCTTGAACTTGTTCATACTGATTTATGTGGTCCATCAAGGAAAAAGTCACCTCGTGGAGAGGAATATTTTATATTATTCATTGACGGCTTTTCAAGAATGTGTTGGATAGGACTTCTAAAGCATAAATATGAAGCATTTGAAAATTTCAAAGCCTTCAAAGCCTTGGTTGAAAATGAATCAGATCGGAAAATCAAATGCCTCAGATCTGATCGAGGAGGGGAATTTACCTCAGATGAATTCTTTGAATTTTGTGAAGAACATGGAATAAAAAGAGAATTCTCCACATCCTCAGCAAAACAGAGTTGTAGGAAGAATGAACATAATTGTTCAACAAATGGCTCGTGCCATGCTAGATGAGTCTGGAACTCCTGCAACCTTTTGGGGTGAAGTTGCATTTGCTGTCGTCACTATTCTCAACAAAGAAAACATTCAGGTAAACAACACTCAAACTCCACATGAAATTTGGTATGGTAAGACTCCTATTGTAAAATACTTCAAAGTTTTTGGAAGCAAATGTTACATCAAAAGGAGTGATGAAAAACTTGGCAAGTTTGAACCTAGAGCAGATGAAGGCATCCTCCTTGGTTTCTCTTCCCTAAGTAGAGGATATAAGTGTTATAATAAAAGAATTGGGAAAATTATCAAAAGTATTGATGTTGTGGTTGATGAAGCAGGAAAAAATCCAAAGCAGGTAGAAACTGAAGAGTGGGAAGAAGATGAGGATTATCATTCCACATCAAATCAGACTAATGCTGAAGAAGAACAAACCAATGAAGCACCAAAAGAGTAGAAAATGGTAGAAGAAAAGACTCCATCTAGATATGTTCAGAAAAATCATCTAGAGACTCAAATTTTGGGACAGAAAGAGGCAGGTGTGCAGACAAGAAGAAATATTACAGAAGCTTCAAGCCATCTAGCATTGGTTTCCTCCATTGAACCTCAAAATGTAAATGAAGCATGCAAAGATGAATGTTGGGTCAAGGTCATGAGTGAAGAACTTGAGCAAATTGAAAAGAATAATACTTGGGAATTAGTTCCTAGACCTCATGATAAGAATATCATAGGAACCAAATGGATATTCAAAAACAAGCTGAATGAAAATGGAGAAGTTATTATAAACAAGGCTAGACTTGTTTATAAAGGATATGCTTAACAAGAAGATATATATTTTTAAAAACCTTTTGCAACAGTTGCTAGACTTGAAGCCATAAGAATGTTTCTTGCTCTTTCTAGCTTTCAGAACTTCAGAGTATACCAAATGGATGTAAAATATGCCTTTCTTAATGGAGGCTTGGAAGAAGAAGTATATATTGAGCAACCAGATGGATTCATCCTTGGAAATGATCCAAAATTTGTATGCAGACTCAGAAAGGCTCTCTATGGTCTAAAATAAGCTCCGAGGGCCTGGTACTACTGTCATGACAAATACCTCCATCAACAAGGTTTCTCAAAAGGATCAGCTAATAGCAATATGTATACAAAGGATGACAATGATAAATTGCTAATACTTGTTGTTTATGTTGATGATATCATTTTTGGTAGAAATGAAGAAGCCATGAGTCAAAACTTTGCTTTGGTAATGCAGAAAGAATTTGAAATTTCCCTGCTTGGTGAACTCACATATTTTCTTGGTTTACAATTTCAACAAAATAAAGATGGTATTTTTCTATCACAAACCAAGTATCTCAAGTAGATCTTGAAAAAATATGGCATGGAAGATTCTAAACTAGTATGTACACCTATGCTAATAGGATGTAGTCTCAGTTCAAGTGCTGAATCAACAACAGTACATCAACCAACCTATAGATTCATGATTGGCAGTCTTCTTTATCTAATAGGTACCCGACCAAACATCACGCATGCATTGGGAATATTTGGAAGATTTGAAGCAACCAAAGGAATCACACCTTCAGGCAGTCAAGAGGATTTTCAAATATCTTCAAGGAACACAAAACTTTGGTTTATGATATCCTAGAGATACATATGTTACACTTCATGCATATAAAGATGCAGATTGTGCAGGAAGCATGGATGACAGAAAAAGCACTAGTGATGGTGCATTCTATATGGGTTCTAGATTAGTATCTTGGTTTAGCAAGAAACAAAGTTCAATTGCACTATCTACATTTAAAGAAGAATATGTGGCTGTTGCATCTTGCTACACACAACTCCTTTGGATGATGCAAACATTGCAAGACATTCAGATTACATGTACTCCACCCATCTCCATTCTATGTGATAATACAAGTACAATCAGTGTTTCAAAGAATCTAGTCATGCATTCCAAGACCAAGCACATACCTATCAAATATCATTTTCTCCATGAACAAGTGCTTGAACATAAGGTCAAATTGGAGTACGTTCCCTCCAAAGATAAGGTTGGTGATATACTCACCAAACCACTGCCTAGAGAGACATTTGAATATCTCAGATGGAAGCTAGGAGCAGTTGATGCATCATCTTGCTGTTGAAACTTATTTGTTTCAGAGAAAAGTGGTTGTACATGAGTTTCATGAAGCATATCCACGTACATACGCTGGTTGCTGTGGATACAGTCATGTATATGTTGGTTTGAAGAAAGACAGTGGGCCAGACTCAGGATGAAAATGGTCTGATATAAGTATGACAGTGATCATATGGCATAGGTTCAGGGGGAGCATATACTTCTAGTAATGCATTGTTGGCATTATCTTAGAATATCTTGGTACAAATTCACAAATTCAAGTGGAATAGGTGCAGAGGGAGATCATGGTTGTTGATTGACAGATGTTGCTGATAACTATCATAGTCTTGTTTTAGATATTTTGTCTCTATGTCATGTATATCTTTTATTATAAAGGTCATGAAAAGACCTATTTTGTTTCCCCACTATGTATGGTATGGATGATGTAATGTTCTTGTTTTTTCATGTATAAACATTTGGTATATCCCCACTTGGTTGGGAGATGGATGTATGTATGAGTCTTTGGTGATAGGAAGGTGATTTATGATATATAGAGTCATGTTCTTATTGTAGAACATCTTTTTGCAGACCTTGCTTGCAGTCAGGGGGAGCATGGACAACACACTTCAGCATATCAGAGAATTCAACATGTACTTAGGGGAGCATAACCCTTTTCCCTTGATGACAAAGGGGGAGAGTGACTCAGGGTTGCCATCAAGTCCAAAGGGGGAGATTGTTGGCATTATGACACAAATTTGGCACTATGACACAGATGTTGTCCTTGATGGAAACTCTCAGCGATGACAGATCAAAGTTCAAGTTCACAAAATGAAGAAAGAGAGGTATACGCAGGTTCCCATTGACCAAGCCGTGTGTATACGCAGGTTCGCAGACAAAAAGGCGTGTATAGTGTAAACATGCACTTTCACGAAAGGAAAGGTGTGTACATGTTGGGAAACTTGGTTTTGGTCCATGGTATTGTGATCCATGGTATTGGTCCAAGGTATCTTGTCCGACATGTTGACCCCAGGTATTTGATCCAAGGTATTGATTCTAAGTGGTTTTGGACCATGGTATTGAGTAAGGCCTAAGACTATAAAAGGAGGAAAAGATCATTAGGGAAAGACATTCATGAATTGAATATCTAATGAAGAGCAAGATCTAGATTACAAGTTAATGGGTTATGGTGCAAAGATGGATCTAAATCAAGGATGAACTTGAGCGCTTGATGAAAGATAAGTTCTATTGATGGGTCAAGATCTTAAGGATTAAAGATAAGTATATTTGTGTGGTTTCTATATTTTATCTTAATAATTGGCGCATGTCGTAATTTGTAAATATGATGATCTGGGTGTAACTAATGTCTGAATAATTTTAAAGGTTAAATCATCATTTACAGATCTGTACGCAAGTTCATTATAGCAAAGGCACATATACACGCCGGTTTGACATTTCAAAAGTGTTTATACGTAGGTTTGCCTTGACACAAGTGCGTATGCACGCAGGTTCGCCACACTGAAGTAGCGTACAACTCATAAAATATCCTTTAGCTACTTCTGATTGTTGTTGCAGTGTTCTGGGTTCTGGCCTAGGTTCTGGTTACTGTTACTGTATTCTGGTTACAACATTCAGAGAAGTGATTGTTTGATTCAGTTTTGGTTGGTGCAAAGGAGATTGGTTGATGCAGATATATTTGACGTTTGATTGATGTTATTGATGGATCCAATCTGAAAATTTATGAAACATGGTCCCTGGAAGAAAAGAGAAGGTTGTAGCCTTATGTAGGTCAACACCTACGTATTGGTACATTAGCTAGTACAAGAGCTAGGGGGTTGTAGCTCCCTTCTAGGAGAAGCTGGATAACGAGAGAAGGTTGTAGCCTTCTACAGGTACAAGCCTACGTACTGGTATAAGACTGCACCAGTACAAAATATTGTAAAAAGAAGTTCTTATTAAAAGGAAGATAGAGACAATTGCAACAGGTGGTTTTCACCCACATTGGGTTTCCACCTTATATCTTGTGTTCATGTGTGTGACTGTCTGTTTTTCTTTTACTGCTCCTGGTTACTGTTTATATGGTTATGATGCATAGATTAAAGATCAACATTTGAAGAATTAACTAAATTATAAGTTTACTGGGTATACGCTAGTTACCTTATATACAATTGTGTATACACGCAAGTTTCATTAACTGAAGTCGCGTATATAAATTAGAATATGGAAATGAAATATTATTTACTTGCTAATATTGATTCACCCCCCTCTCAATATTATTTCCAACAGTTGTTGTGATTATATACTTATGCTGCTGTGAAGAGTTCAGAGTGATCTCCCCCATGACATCTAGGCCCCATTGCTGGAATGAGCGATAAATCATAACGGGCCTGAGGGCAGTGACTGGATTTCTTTCTCGCCTTGTGGCAGTTTGACATATCTTGCACTTCCAAGCGTAGGCATGTGAGTCTTTGAACACAATAATACCCAGCTCTTAATATTTTGTGAGCAGTGGTCTCTCCACCATAGTGACCACCTACTGGGCCATCATGCATTTCCTTCAAGACAATTAGCGTCATCCTTTTCCAAAGACCTTAGCCAAACTCTGTCATAATTTTTCCGGTATAATGTATCATTGACCAAGTGATACTAATTAGATTTTAATCTGAGTGCTCTTCTTCATGATATGTCCATGTGCTCAGGACATGATTCCCGTGTTAGATAAAAACGTATGTCGTAATCCCATGAATTAGAGTCCAATGGGACTTCCAATATTTCATGCTCATATATTAACATTTCGTTGTCCCATCCAGGTGTTGGGTTGTGTTATATTCTTTCCACATAGTTAACAGGGGGTTTGAGGGGTACCCGTAACCCCACTTTATGGGGTCCGGGGCAGCGCCCCGGAAAAATTTTGGCTTTGGACCCTATGTTAGGTTGGGTGGACCCACCTATGGTTTTGTGCATGATTTTCCCACATGTTTTTTGGACGCGATGGTTTTTGGTCCATGGTATTGGATCGATGGTTTTTTGGTCCATGGTATTGGACGTGATGGTTTTTCAGTCCATGGTATTGGATGCTTCAGCATGTATAAATATGTAACGTAACATTGAAAGGAACATACTGAAAAATCAAGCTGGTAGTCTCAGTTTTGAGATCCAGTGAGAAATCTCTGTGTATATGTGTTTTATGTGTTATGATCTCACATTTTTATTTTTCCTGTGATTTAGAATTCGTATGCAGGTAATTTCTGTACGGGATTAAAACCTACATTTGGTATCAGAGCAGTTTTGGCTTCAAGGGGACGCCTTTGTTGCTGAGGGGTTTTCTCGGGCCTGTGGTAGACCCTGTTCAGTGGGAGATCTGCGAGATCGATTCTGGTGGTGAAAGAAGATGGTGAACAACGGAAAGATAGAGATTGAGAAGTTCAATGGTCAGAGTTTTGGGTTGTGGAAACTCAATATGGAGGATCTGTTGGTGGATAAAGATCAGTGGATCGCGGTAGATCCGGGTACTAAACCAACGGGAGTAACCGATGAAGAATGGAAGAAGTTGGATCGGAAGGCAAAGAGCAAAATACGATTGTGTGTCTCAGATTTAGTATTGCTGAATGTATCAGGGGAAGCTACGGCGAAGGCTCTATGGGACAAGTTAGGGGCTTTGTACCAATCTAAGTCTCTGGTGAATAAACTATTCCTACAGAAAAAGCTGTATAACCTAAGGATGAAAGATGGAG
>APFE031362329.1:10888-44891 GCA_000404065.3 Pinus taeda | reverse complement strand
GGGAAGGCCTAAAGGAGGAGAGAGTATAGAGAAAGGTTATTATACCGAGATTTCCCCCTGATCAGGTCTGAAGACCCTTGTGCCTTCTGCACTTCCCCCATCTTGTACAGGAACCCCTTGTTTCCTTGTGATTTGATGTTCATCCCTTAGTCATGACATCTTGGAGTGAGTATTGGAAGGTGACCTACTAGAGGCTTGAGGCGGGACGGATCCAGAAGGAGGCTGAGCTTTGAGCCTGCAGAAGTGGTTCAGGTGATATTGCTCTTTTTTGTACTATTCTATTTGTCTAATAAAGAAACACGTCTTATTCCCGATATGCTTCTTTCTTTATGTTAATGATGTTCATGTTTGAATTTCATGTATGAATGGATGTCTAAAAGTTTATAACTAACTCCTTTCTTGTATAACATAAAGATGATTTTTGTATAAATCGTTGTTCATATACTGCTACATTCTTTGGAATTGTTGGTTTTGCAGGGCAAAGGAGCGAAAGGGACATGAAGAAGGGTTTGGACCCTTGAGGAACTACCCGAACATAGGACCTGAGGTATGTCCTTCTTACCTTAGAATTAGCTTTTGCTAGCATAATGGCTTTGTATGTGCATGTTTCTTTGTTCAGACAACTTTCAGTCTGCTAGGGTTCCACCCAAAAGCCCTAGGGGATAAAATCCCTCAACAACACGGTGAACCTGAAAAGCAAATTTCTTAAGCAAGATAAACTGTAAAATAAATTCAATGAACATAAAAACACTTTGGAACCTAACACACAACATTTAGATGTCTAGGCTAGAGACATATTTCGGCGTTGTAAAGCCTGGTAACTATCGCTTTCATTGCTGGTTGGGTGATTCCTCCTCTTTGAGATGACAAGTGCCAATATGGACTTGTGCTCCCACGTACCATTGAGTATATATTGGGAGACCACAATAGGCTATATCATTTATCCTTAGGAAGCCATGTCTGCCACCCTATCGATTGCAATGCACTAAACACAACATTCGGGAAGATTGACTGCCGTAACGTAAAAAATATTCTGCAGTTTTGCGATTGATTTGGTAACCCCTCTGTCTAGATTTCCAGAGTAGTCTCTTTCATTCCTTTTCAGACTCCTTAAAGGAAAAGGTCCATATGAGAACTTGTCACTTCATGCTCATTAAAAATCGAAGGGGACTAGATTCATCTTTTGTTTTTTATCGACTCTTAAAAATTGAAAAAACAAGTTGTGTCAAAGCGTCTAAAATTTATTTTAATTAGAATAATATCACTATTCCCACATTGGTCTTTAGGTTGAGAAAAATAGAGTCTACCAACCAAGGATTTCCCCTTGGAGGAAATCCTAGTCCTTTATCCTCTTTGGGAGATGTTGGTGCACCTCATATGGCCACATTGTCACTTCCAGGATCGACAATTGGCTTGCCAATATGGCTCTTCTCAACCTCCGTCGACGTTCAGAACACCGTGATTCCTAAACAGTTAAGTTAAAAACTATATAATACTAGAGTTACCCCCCAACCTTCTACTTCATTCGTTTCTCCCTCTCCTCCTTCCTCTTCACTTGATGAAGCTGCTAAAGCTGAAAATTAAGTAACTAAGAAGGAGAAGAAGGGGAAGGAGAAGAAGGAAAATAAGAAGAAGGAGCGAAAGGAAAAAAGGTGCAACTGTGCATCGTCTAGCAAAAATCCACACACTGCAGCATCCAAGACTAAATATCCATGTGTCATTTGCAAAGGAGACCACTATCATCGAGATTGTCCTTGCATCCCTCGGATGTTAAGGGACTGGTCTCCTCGTTTGCACAATCTAGTGTCATCAACCTCTGATCGTGTTGAAAGTACACCGTCAACTAGTGAAAGCGAAGTATCTAGACAGAAAAGGAAATGTAAATTTCCTTGTAAACTGTGTGAAGGCGGTCACGTCGTCCATCGCTGTCCCTTCCTCGATGAAGCTAAAAGAGTTTTGGATAATCGTCTGGCTTCACCGTATGACTTCCTCTTAGATATAAGAAATTCTTGCCGAGTGCATCACTGGTTGAAAATCTGACTGACACGCCATTGTGGTCATTCGAAGCGTCTATAGTTGAAGATAAACCCTCTGAATCCACACCAGACGAAATTCAAAAGGTCGAGGCGGCAGTTGACCCTGTCTTGCCTTCAGAAGGTCCATCTTCAGATGGTACAGTCACTGAAAAGAATAAGAATGACATCATTCAAATTATTTTCGTAAACACAGACTTCGATGAAGGTGGGGGCAATCTACCCATTCCTTTACCGCAGGAAGGAAGTTCGTTAGAGTCATATCCGGTCGTCTATTCGGTCCCACCTCCAAGCAACCTAGTCATTTCCTTCGATTGGAATCTACTAGCTAGACACCGTTTACTAGCTAGTGTACCATTCTGAATCATTGTACAAGCTTACAGAATGGTCATGGCTAGTACCATCATAGATGAAGGGGTTTCTGTGAGTATCCTTTCCCTAACTGCTTGGAAAGCGCTTGGTTTGCCATCGCTTCTGCCTAAGATGAGAAATATGACAGGCTTCGATAAAGGAACTAGTTGACCATTAGGGATCCTTCCCAATGTGCCTATTACTTTGAGGAAGAAAACTATTTATATGAACATAATGGTAGTCCAAGGACCTCTAGACAATAATCTACTCCTTGGGCGCGACTATATATTTAGCATGGGAGCCATTGTCTCCTCACTCTTTAGAGTAATGTGTTTTCTGCATGAAGGCCAAGTGGTCCAACTCATAGACCAACTTTCATTCCCCGGCTCACACATACCTAATATTCAAATGCCATCCCTAAATGGTCTTTTCACGCTAGGAACTATCTCATCAATATCTAGTTCGTTCGCCTGAAGAACGTGAGTAATTCGGGAGGACATGATTGAAACCCAGGGGACATGCACCCTGGCCTATTCCGGCAGGGAAACTTTGGGTATAGGGTAAGTTTTGCGCGAAGGATATATGACTGGTCCGACACCCGTCCGTATCGGAAAATGGGATTAGACCAAAATAAGATTCCCTCGTCAAGGTTAGGTGATTGGAAATTGTGTCACCTTTGTCCAAATGGATTAAGCCGAGGAAGTGTCTCTGTCTTCTATGTGGATGGAGACTATCTTGCAAATGTGGGAACTTCTATATGGTAACCTGGAAACTCTACTTTGCTATACCTGGGGGCATGCAAACCTCTTGTGTGCAAGTGAGAAGCGACCAACATAACGCTAACTCTATGGTTCTGCTGACTTCAACTGCCTAAGTCGGGTGAGTGGTCAAATCGAATGTTTGTCTTCACAGGGGCCAAATGGCACCGGAAAAGTAAAGGAAAAATTTTCCTACCTAACCTTGGTAGTGATCTTGGTAGTTAAGTGGACGAGCGTAGTATGTCATTCCTAGCTTGCATGTGAGAGGTTGCGGGGCAATGCTTTGAAAGGTGCAAGCTCCATAAAAAATGGAATCTATAGATGAGATGTCTTTATTATATGACTCGCACGAGCAGTTTTTATGTGAAGTTCAAGCTCATTAAAAATTAAACCTAAGCAATGAGCAAATGTTTCCCCCAGAGTTTAAGTTCATTAAAAAATGAACCAATCTCTGGTAAATAACCATTATCATCAGCTTTTGAGCCTTGGTCGTGTTCTCATCATCACCTCCACTCCGTTTTAGCCGATCATACACCTCCATTTGATTGTTTACCCTTTTGAGGAGCATCTGTGACGAGTGATCTTGTTAGCCATCCTTGTGAAACTACCGTGATTGGAAAATTCCAAACCTAACCTGGAATCAGCTGCTACCCAAAAATATCACTCGTTCCTCAAAAAATGAGCCTCCTTTAAGATCTTTTCACCTGACTCATAAAAAAGGAAAAGATTGCTGAGTGATTGGCCTCTCTAGCTTTTTAAAACTACCGGGAGTGCTATCCCTCTATATTTTAATCTTTTTGGACCGGAGGGATTATTACACAAAAAGAGCGAGTGCTTTTCTTGTTCGGCTCGTTAAAACTATAAAAAATTCATCCATTTCATATTATTTTATACTTTTTCAGACTTAAGGGATTACATGATGAAAAATGATTATGGGAGTTTCCTTTCCATCCCTTTTCAGACTCTCTAAAATTGAAAAAGGACTGAGTTATCATTGTCGCTAATCTTGTTAAAATCAATAGCGACAAACTTGTCCAAATGGACGAGAACGAGTTTCACTATCGCTAGGCTCGTTAAAACATAGCGACAGGTTCACCCGAAGGACGGATTATAGAACAAGAATATGTTATCCTCCTCAAGCTTGATAAGAATAAAGAGGTACTGGTCAGCAATGATTGGGGAAAATTGGGAAGAAAACTTGAAGAAACTTTATTAGTAGCAAGTCTCTCTTGAACATGACACTTTCACTCCACGTCCAAGTCGGGTTGGGTTATTCTGTTCACCAGTCATATCACCATTGGTCCATCGTACCATCCATCTTTGGGGTTAATTCTACCAATCTGTTTCAGTGTTTCCGATATGTTCAAGAGAAGTCACTCAGAGAATTCACCTGTGTCTCATCCACTGCAATACATTCACGCTCCATTCCTTCATGACCGCCACCCTAAACCCTGTATCATTAGATTGTTTTCATCTCCAAAATCATTTGCTCTATTCCGCGTCGTAGATGTGGGATTCATTAAGGCCCTCCTACGACAGGTTGCTTCTTGTCGACATCAGCACATTATCCAAGAAGTCGATCTAGGAACAACCCTTTCAGTACTTCGAAGCTTGCATGCCTCAATGGCAAGTTTCTCACTTCCAGCGATAGGTTTACATCAATGGTCTTCGACCAAAATCTTTTACGTGGTGTTCGATGCCAAGTCCCTTTTACACACCACAGGAATTGTACTATAGTACCTTGAGGGTCATCATCATTATCGGTGATTCCTCTCGCGCCTGTTAACAACTTACATCATTGGATGGTAATCAGGTGATGTCCTTCCATGTTCGACTCCAGAACATCTTTCACATGGATCAACTTGTAGTCCGAGTGAACATCGAATGAGTTTGAAGACCTTGGATCTAGTTTCATCCATCCGGGCTGTGATATATTCAGGAATATAAAGACATCAAATGTACATCATTGCCGAACAGAGGATCATCTGAATCAAAAGATGATGAATGCATCCTAATCATCAGTTTGCTACATAAACGGTTGTCTGTCCTATGTACATGAAAATGAATTTATAAAGCTGAGCATGGGAATTCCCTCCTCATCTAGATCATGAAAAATATTATGAATATAATGTATTGTATTGTATCTTATTACAGGTCACCTTCCAGCTCGAAAAAACTTGAGATCCTCATGATAAAGCATTCCACCTTACATCAAAATATTAACGACCTCATGCTTTAGGATTATAGGCATTTTTAGGCAATGCAACCCCAATCATATATGTCCATAAACCAAGGGCTCCTAAGTCCCTAAAAGTTTTGCTTCATGCTCTAAAGGAACAAGGTCAGCTGATTACGTCATCTCCCAAAAGTTCTCCACAAAAAACTGGTCAAAACGGGACCATACAGACTGCCCAGTGCAGAGGGTGCGATGCATCTCACCTGCTCAGTGTAAAGGGTGCGATGCATACTGGAATGCCCTTCTGTAGGGTGCATTGGGTGAGAGTAGACAAATGGAAGAGACAGTTTTCAAGGTGGATGATCATGGAATCTTCCAAAAATTTCTCCTGTGACACTTGCCTCTTTGAATTTGCCCAGGGATGAGTAAGAGATCATCAATATCCAAGTGGAATCAAGAACTATCAAAGAGAGGATAGTAATCAAAATCCTAGAAGCTGACTCACCCCCTACAATCATCTATATATAGATCCCTCATCACAAAGATCCAGAGGCTGGAATCTTGTATCTTGTAAGGAAGTGATGTTGGTTTCCCGGTGTAATATCATAGTGTTGGGTGATCTAAGCTTTTTCATGAGGTGAAGAAGGGCTTTCATGCTGAGAGGATGATGTTGGGTCAAAAAAATTGGTTGTAATTCTCTTTGCTATTCTTGATATTAATAAAGCTATTCAAGTTTTCCTCCACATTCTTGTATGTTTGATGATATATGCATTTGTGTGGTCAATACATATCTAGTCCTATATTGTTTATGATTGTAGATCTATGTTCTTCGATAGTATTATGCTGCTTTGATTCCACAGGTGCTCTTTGAAGCTGGGTAGATGGAGAAGGAGCGACAAAGATCTATCAGAAAGGAGAGGAACCAAGCAAGGAACCAAACGCAAGATTGAGGTTGGTGTCCTTTGTTCCCCTCTTATCTACTTCTCATAAAGGAAAGTGAAAGTGGTTTTAGTTTGTTTGTTTCTAAGATAGCTACCAGTATTAGTGGGACTAGAAGCTCTGAGTGGACACTAGATTTCCCGATAACAATCATCAGTGATAGATAAAGAAAAAATTGAATAAACAGAAAATGGACTATACCTTTCTGGTTGTCTTCTTTCTCAAACAGATCTTCTCATAGTTGGAGTTTGGGGCTCTTCATCTTCTGATTCCTCTTCTGTTGTAGAGTCTGATTCTTCCTCCTTTAGCTCAAACTCTATCTTCTCAGGTTCCTTTGGTAGGAATTCATGTTTAATAACATATGTCACCTCTCTAAACACCACATCTAGATTGTACATAACCTTCCTTGTTTCTGGGTTCCAAAACTTATAACCTTTTAAACCATCCTTATACCCAATAAAGATGCACCTTTCAAATTTACTATCCAACTTTGTTATTTTCTCCTTTGGAACATGTACATATGCAACACATCCAAATACCCTCACATGTGAAAGAGAAGGTTTCTTACCAGTCCATGCCTCTTGTGGAGTCTTGTCCTCCAATGCTGATGAAGGTGATCTGTTGACCAGGTAACATGTAGTCTCTATCGCCTCTACCTAGAATTCCTATCTTGACCTGACACCACTGAGCATGTCTCTTTCCTTTTCCATCAACGTCTTGTTCATTCTTTCTGAAACTCCATTTTACTGAGGTATGTATGGGATAGTTTTCTATCGTGCTATACTACACTTCTTATAGAACTCTTCAATTCCTTCTTACAAAACTCTCCATCGTTATCTGTCCTCAGCACCTTTATCTTCTTCTCTATCTAGTTTTCCACTAGAGCCTTAAATTATTTAAACCTATCAAAGACTTCAGATTTATTCATGAGGAAATATATCCATGTATTCCTTGAGAAGAAATCTATAAATGATACATAGTACATAGCCTTAACTAGTGATGGAATTGAAATAGGTCAAAACACATCATTGTGCACAAGATCTAATATCCGTTTCACCCTCTTAGCAACAGAGGGGAAACTCACCTGATTTTACTTCCCATATACACAATTTTCATAGAACTCAAAATCCATAGAGAAATTAGACATACCTTCTACCATATCATTAGCATGAAGTATTCAAAAGCCCTTCTCTCAAATATTTCCAAGCCTTTGATGCCATAACATGGTATTTTCTCTAGAGACCACTAGATTTTCTGCTCCACTTTTAGGAACCACAAAGCTGTTGCACCCATCCATAACAGTGCTACCCTAAAGCTTTTACATAGTTCCAATCTAAACTCCTTGCATCAATACTAGTGCTCCTCGAGCCATATTGTGTGTATTTTTCTCGAACACTATTTTTACACCTGCATCATCAATCTTGCTTATAGAAATCAGATTTCTGACCAATGCACGAATACTCAAAACACCCAGAAGTGTTCTATTCCTTCTACCTTGCAACTTCAACTTGAATTTGTTGCCACCAACGATTCTAAACTTCCTGTCATCCCCTAAGAAGAAATCACCACCATCATATTTCTCATACTCGCAAAAACACTCCCTATGGGGAGTGAAGTGAAAGGATGCACTTGAGTCAATCAACCATGCCTCATGATCTAGATGTGTACCTGAAGAAGAAGCCAAGTACACATCCCCACCTTCATCTGAGGAGGTTTTCACCTTTGTATAAGGAGCATCATCAAATCCCTTTCCTTTCTCAGGAGATTTAGATTTATAGTCCCTTTTGAAGTGCCCTTCCTTTCTCCATTTCTAGCACACCTTTACAGGTTTTCATGGAGACTTATATCTCCCTCTAGGTTTAGTTCTCCCACTTGAGGACTTACTTTTGCATCTATGCTGGGACTGTCCTCATACAGACAAAGCATCACCATTCTGGCCCTCCATATTTTTTCGTCTCATCTCCTCCGACAGCAAGGATGAGACTATTTCATCAAACTGCAAGGCAGTTGCATTGCTACCTATTGCAACAACCAGACTATCCCACGAATCTGGTAGAGACCACAATAAAATGATGCACTTATGTTCATCTGAAATTTTAATATGAATAGATATTAACTGGCTTACCATAGTGTTAAAGGTGTTTCGATGCTATGTCACTAAGTCTCCATCTTTCATCCTTGGGTTATACAACTTTTTCCAGAGGAATAGTTTATTCACCGGAGACATAGATTGGTACAAAGTCCCTAACTTGTCCCACAAAGCCTTCATTGAAGCTTCCCTTGATACATTCAACAACACTGAATCTAAGACACACAATTGTGTTGTTCTCTTTACATTTCGATCCAACTTCTTCTAGTCTTCATCTGACATTGTTGTTGTTTTAGTACTCGGATCTACCACGATCCACTGATATTTATCCACCAGTAGATCCTCCATCTTGAGTTTCCACAACTGCAAACTCTGACCATTAAATTTCTTGATCTCTATCTTTCCATTTCTCACCATATTTTTTTCACCACAAGGATCGATCCCATAGATCTCCCATTGAACAAAGTCTACCACAGGCCCAAGAAAAACCCCTCAACAGAAAATATGTCCCCTTGAAGCTGAAATAGCTCTGATACAAAATGTAGGTTATAAGACTATACACAAATTACATGCATACTAATTCTTAAAAATAGTAAAGAAACACTGGTGAGAGCATAAAACATCAAATATATATAGATCGAGATTTTCCCCTGGATCCCAAAACCGATACTACCAGATTGATATTTCATTATATTCTTTTTCAATGTTATATAATTATTATATATATATATAGTATATAATTATATATATAATATATATATATATATATATATATATATATATATATTATATATATATATACACATATACATGTTGAGGCATCCATAAACCCCAGTTCATTAACACTATATTAGAACATAACCCTAGTTGCCTTGACTAGATCTACAAAATACCATGGACTGAAAATGATCATGCCCAAAACCATGTGTGAAATCCATGCACAAAACCATAGGTAGGTCCGCCCACCTAATATAGGGTCCAAAAAAAATTTTCCCAGGGCGCTACCTCGAACCCTGTGTAGGGGGGCTACCACCCCCTACATACCCCCGACAAGGGGGGTAGCCGCCCCCCTATGCTCCTCTGCTGCACTCGACACACCGTACAATTATCTATTTTCTTCTATGAAGGAACAACCTCTTTTTCTCTCAATAAGTCAAGATCCCTCTTCTACCCAAAAATAAATAAGTGCTGATGCACAATTATCTTTAAATAAATAAATAAAGGTGAAAGAAGAGAAAGTCTTCATGCTCAAAGAGATGAAGCAAGAAAATCCATAGGGTATTGTCCAAGCTCACTAATAATGGAGCAATGTTTGTGTTCTTGCGTGACTCTGTTGGGGTACTATCCAGGGCTTCTGGTAGTGGGGTAACACCAGAGATGATAAATTACACTTTGAAAATCTTAAGCTCGCAAGCTACACTACCTTTCCCAACGCGAAACATTGTGATTATGCTGAATCTTATGTTGTGTTCAACTGAGAAGGTATAGAGGGAGCCATGTCTATCCATGGGGTTAGTGGGAAGGCCAAATTAATTTGCATAATGAATCAAAACTCCCTGAGGAACCAAGGCCCTACACAGAAGAAACTAACCAAGATAGATATGTTGGAGTTCAACCACTATGTTGCCAAGTGTTGTAGTTACTGCAAAACCCTCCAAAATTTTGGCTTGCACCAAAATTTCAGAGCCTTCCTTGGTCATTTCCTTAATTATTGCAAACACTTTAGCTCATTTCATGAGCTTTCTTGAAGTTCTTTGGTCCCTTTTGCATGTTAGATTAACTGTCGTCTTTTGGCATGTTTAATTGTCGTACAATGCTTGTGAGTCTTTTCTTGTGGTTTCAAAGGTTTATCTTTGTGTATATGACCTGTCCCAACCATGTAAACATATATCACAATCATACAAAAAGTCTTGAGCACTGTCGCATAAGTTTCGTCGTGGTTGTCCTAAAGTGTATCTTAAGTGTTACACTTGTCGTATCTTTTCATGAAGTAGTCACGTAAAGGGGAATGTTGTGTTTGTGTGTTCTGATGATCTATTCTTTTGAGTCATAAATGTATGCTACGTGTGTGATATTATTTGAGGTTATCACGAGTTCATCTCCCTTCCTGCACTTAGCCATTTTCGGAAAATCTTCCCGACTGGGAAACTTAGCTTCACTAGGCGCCTATTGAATTGTGCACTGCGTAGTTTTAGCCCTCTAGGATGTGACCCTACTACCTGGAACTATGTAATACACAGTACCTACCCTTCAGGGCTACTACTCTGTGTAATTCTTGAGTCTAACATCCTCCCTTGATCTTTAGAATTCCACAGTTGTGCCTCATGATTTGCCATGAACTACACATTTTGCATCTTCAACCCTCGAGATTTTTCCTTGCCTGCTAGAACTGCATAGTGCGCAAAAGCTCGACCTCCCTTGGCCTTGAAAACTAAGTAGATGATTCCTCCAATGACCTTTCCCATAGAATCTCAACCTCCCTTGACCTCCAAAACTATGCAGATGCTTCCTATAGTGACCTTTCTATTAGTTGGACCCCACTGCCTCTAGAAACTACGTAGTTTTACCTTTCAAGCCTCCTTGAGCTATGCATTGTGCAGTCTCAGAGTACAAGCTCTCCCCTGTCTATTGGAGCTGCTCAATGCATAGTCACTCGACCCCTTTCCCTAGTTGGTGACCTATCCCAAGCTTAATTCATGGATAAGAATGCATCATCTTAGACTAGGGGGTTTTTGGATTGATGTCATCCCATCATGAGTTAATTGTAGGAGCATGTACAATATCAAGTCATGGCGAGATTATGAACAAGGAGAATAAGGAGGTAAACATGCTTAAATATTCTCTTCTAGCTAAACTCACAAGTGGATCTATCAAGAGGAATAAAAGTACACAAGTTTGCAACTACCATCCAAGACTTAAGATCATTGAAGTATCTGCATCATCAAGCCATGAGGAGAAGAAGAGAAATCATATCGAAGAAGACATCCAACTCTCAACAGCAATAGTGACTTGACATTGCCACATCATCAATAAGTCCATGTCAGTAATGTCATGTTATGTCATGTCATGAGTAGTCATATGCCACATCACTATTGTGGACCATGTTTATTGTATTCAAATATATTGTAAAGTGGAAATACAAAGGACACACATGAATATGAAGAGTCATGAAAGTTGAAAAGTCATAGGAAGTTGAACATGCATGAGGGTAGTCAAAGAGTCACAAGGGGGAAGCATCACCCCTTGATTATATATACCCCGTCGTTGTATGAGCAAGGAAATTTTCACCTTGGCTCCTCTCACAAGGCATTAGAGAGATCAACTAGCTCTTTGGGGAGCAAGGAGTTGCTCCAATGTCCCACTACTAGGGCTACTGATGTACATTGTAAACATGTGTCTTGGAACTTTTGCTTAATAACATAAACCTTTAAAAGCCAACATGTTCTTCATGCATGGATTATGAAATTTTTAAGACTATTTTGTGGACATTTGTATTTCATGTTTTCTTTCACATGTACTAATATAGTTGAACTATTTCGGCTATTTTAGTACTTATATTATTGAGAATGTGTTGTAATGGTTGTTATTATTGTCTCATCCTTGTGGATTATTCCACGGGATGCTAGACAAGTATTTCCTTTTTTGTTGGTTGTAACGGCCATTGCATCTGTTGTATACTATTCCTCTATATGTTAGATGGATCATTTTGGTTCATGTGTGACTCTTCCTGAGTGGTACTATTAACTCTCACTTAGAGGCTCACTTTTATTTCCCCTTTGTAGTGAAATAATCTTGACATAGTTGTAATTGCACACTCACAAGGCACACTTCCCTTGCTTTTCAAAGACACCATTGCATGACTCTCTTGTGCTGACAGCTAGATCCAAATCAATCTTTAAGGATTTGGTAATCGTGGCTTTAGACTAGATGGGGATCCTACACCAAATGGTGTGAGGTCTGATTGGGACTTTGTATTGGGGAGATCCCTTGAATGTTGGCAGGTACAACAAGTCAACATGACCATAATCCTGACTTGCTCAAGTGATAATCTTGGCTTTGAATATCATTTTGTGGTTAAAGCATGTAGTTCTCTATAAAATCCACCACTGGTAATATAGTACAAAATGGAAACATATCTCTACATAATCGAAAATTCTCATCCTTCCATGAAGCCAAATGGAGATGCTCCACATATTGTTTCATATTTTCATATAATTCCTTGATGAATTTGCATACTTGTACTTGGTAGAACAAAAATAAATAGATATTACTACAATTTTTAAATCCTATCTTCAAACTCCTATTTGATGATACTATTTACCCACTCATCACTAACCAGGGATGTGACCAATTGTATCATGTTTTGTTCATTCCCTCCATCAACAATCATATGCGACATATTTTAACCCTTTCATGTTAACCTCATTCCTTCCCAATTTATACTTATTGCTCACATGGATGCACTTTCTCAATAATCCTGTTTCAGCAAAATTAAGGCATGTCCCATATAAGTAATATTTTTTATAAAATGTACCCCCATTAGGCCCTGTACAAGGATAATTTGAATAAATTTTGCAGATGATGTGGATGGAAATATGGCCGAGAACTTATCTACAAGGGTGTTAAAATACATAAATAAATATATAGATAAGTGTCATAATAGCAAGAGTATTAAATGTGGTATTGACAACAACATGTATTAATAGTTGTGTTTATTCTAACATACAAAGTTTTCCATTTCTGAAATGATCGCTAGCCCAAGTAAAGTGTCGAATGTGCATTCCTAAGTCTCTCATACAATTTTGTTTGTGTCATGTCAAGGAAGTGTTTAATGCGGGGATCATGGTTCCTAGAATCCCTTCTTAATTTTATTATATTCTAGGTTTCTCATGCGAGAAAGTTTACCCTTGCCTTTTTAACTATTCTAGTTAAGTTCATAGCAAAATGAGGTAGGCTACCATTGAAGGCCCAACAATATGATTGGGAAACTGTGTTGAGGCTATTTTGTTTAATGGAATTATTTCAAATGGTTTTGACATTGCATTTAATGAGATGGAATGTGTGTTTTAGCAGACAACATTTTCTTATGATATTGTTAAGAATCGATTGTGACAAGAAAAAACGGGCTACATTATGGTCTTGGGATCAAGTTGTCTTACCAATATTTTAAAAGAATCTACAAGGTTCCTAATGATATGTTTACTTGTTTCCACTTTTTCAATTTTTTACACTTAGAATTTGTTGAAAATGTAGCAGGCAAGGTATTTTGGCTTGTGCCTTAGCTACTGAAGACCTCTAGTTTTCCCCAAGAGATAGACTTTAGTTATGGTGAATTATTTCCAGTTTACTGAAATAATCATCAATATAACATGCATAGAGTTGGAGTTTCAGTTAAGAGGAAGTATTCGTAAGTTTGAATATAGGATTGGGTGGAAGTTGTATGTTCAATTAGAATGAGTTAGTCTTCAATCTTGATTGAAGGAAGGATGAGTTAAGAACCCCAATGTTGATTGGAGAGAGAACCAATTTGACTTAGTTAACTTATCAATCACAAATCAAGTTCTAAATTTGTACTGGCCTAATTTAGCATGGATCAAATGTATAAGGAGGAGGATGAAGGCACAAGGAATTATGAATTATTTTGCACACAAAGGTTTGTGGCAAGAAAACGCTCCCAGTAGAGACCAACCACCAACAAGAGCCACAACCAGGGCATCCAGGGCAGCCAACAAACTAGTTGTCAACACACTAAATAGATCAACCTCAAGCTCCATTGGAACACACAGAGGAGTGGGAGAAGTGAGGTGAACTAGACTAGACCTGCTTGCTGCACAACCACTCAGATGCTCATGGAGGAGACCAACGAGGGTTGGGATGAGCCTACCACTAGAGCAAGCTATTGCCTATTGGTGGACGTCGAGAAAGTTTTCTTGGGGTTGTAGGAGATAGAGGCAATTCAAAATATTTTGTGGGACAGAGCTCATCTGGGGGGGCCAAGAACAAACAGGCTTAGGGGAATTAGACACAACCAACTGCTGTTGGTCTCAACAAGAATAAATGTGTAGATCTAGCATAGTAAGGAACATGGCACTGTATAAATTAATGAGACAGATCATGGAGCTTAACACTGGGTCACCAGCTTAATCGTAGGCTAGTAAGGCACACAGGTAGAGGCTGAGAACACGAGGGGCCTGAGATAGTTGTCGACGAAACTAGAAAACCATGTCATGGTTGAAGAATGATGTAGCGAGTAGAGTGACTGTGGATCTACTTTAGTCAGGAGAATCCGATAAACTAGTGTTGAGATTGAAAACATAGCCAGGGTGGTAGGGTTATCGAAGGAAGAGCCCCACAACAACACAAACATGGAATCAGGTGAGGTAGTCGAGTGAGCACGTTGTTGGATTTTACTGATGATTGTGGCGGCATAGTTGTGGCACAACTGGTAGCCACTAGCTGCTAAGAAACTCATAGGATGAAATAATGTCACTTAGTTTAGATAGTTGCAAATTGGGCCAACAGTTAAGAAAACAACTGCAAATCGAGATTGGTTGGGTTGTATGCCCATGTTAAAGAAATTTCACAGAGCATGGCTTGTAGGAACATGTCATCAGATCAAATTTCGTAGTAGGAGGTAGGGAAATCTTATAGTTAAGAGGAAGCAACTGCAATAAGGATAACATGGTGGTGTTGAAGACTAATTTAGGTGGATGAGGTTCTTCAAGAAGTACCTTCCTCGCTAAGAGGGAGTGTTTAAAATGTAGCAAGCAAGGTCTTCTAGCTTGTGCCTTAGCTAGTGAAGACCTCAAGTTGTCTTCAGGAGAAAAAATTTAGTTGTGGTGAGCTCTTTCAAGGTTACTAGAATACTCATCAAGATAACATGCATAGAGTTCGAGCTTCAGTTAAGAGGAAGTATTCATTAGTTTGATGACAAGATTAGGTGGAAGTTACATGTTCAGTTAGAATGAGTTAGTCTTTAGTCTTGACTGAAGGAAAGATGAGTTAAGAAATCCAGTGTTGTTTGGAGAGAGAACCAACTCGACTAAGTTAACTTGTCAATGACAACTCAAGTTCTAAATTTGTACTTGCCTAATTTAGCTCGGATAAAATCTATAAAGAGGAGGACGAAGGCACAAGAAATTATGAATTTATTTGTGCACAAAGATTTGTGGCAAGACAAAGATCACAGGTTGTGAGAGATCCTTGTTTGTGGAGAATGGAGAGAGCTTGTGCCCTAAGTAATATGAGATCACTAGTACGCTAGGATTTAGGAGATAAGATCAGTATTTTTCCAAGGAAAATTCTAGGCTAGATTAGTAGGAGAACAACTTTGTTCTCAGAGACAAATTTCTTTGTATTTGATCTATTTTCTTAGTCAATAGATAACACATCAAGGAGAGGTTTTTTCCTAGTTGGGTTTCCCAAGAAAAACTGTGTCTTATTGTGTGACTGTGTTTTTATTGTGACTATTTTGTTTCTTTTATATTGCTAAGAAATTCTGTCTCTTGGTGAAAAGGAATTAGTTTTAGATTGTTCATCACAACAGTTGCAGAATTTCATTGAAATTCAAAAAAAATCTTCTAAAAATAGCTAAACTTCTAGATTTTAATAAAGACAAATAATTGGCATTTGGCTACGTTACAGTTCAATTCAAAGTGTTCTTTTTAAATTTTATAGGATTAGTAGATGGTTCATATACCTTCCCTTGAAGGATAAACTACTTTCATCCAGGTGAAGGTGGTTTGGAGTTCTTTGTTACACATTTTCCAATCTAGGTACATGTGATAGACATGTACTATGAAACTCTTAACTTATTTTTTGTGGACTTATATTCCTTGAAGGGGAATAGACATTCTCACAGATAGCTTATAAAGTGTTAGATTTTTAAAGAAGACAAAAAATTTCCTCCTAATTACATCAAAAATAATTCTCTCAAGACCAAAAAAAAAAAAGAAAAAGAAAAAGTTAATAGCTAATAATACATGTTGACAAAATTTCTTTTTGATTAGAGAAAAACTTGCACCAAATTGTAATAGTCATTATGCTTCTATGTTTGTTCTCTAGATTTGTGTTTTCATGTCACGTGAGTGGCAAGCAAGGTGAGATAAGGCTAGAAAGGCTATGTCCTTAAGAATGTATATGTGTTTTTAGGAATGTGCACACTTCCTAAAAAAATGCACATAAGCTTTTGAGACTAGACCACAACAAGTGTCCTACCTCCTTCCTCTCTATTATGCAAGTAATGGCAAGACCATGTATGTATTATAAAATGTGTGCATGGTTGTGTCTCTATCTCCTTTCTTCTGTCCTTTTTCTTGTAGAAATATGGAAAAAAGCAACATCCTTATTAGTCCCTGCCTGGGACTATAAGCGATCGCTCGATCGTTGACCGAGCATTAGTTTATACTTTGACCGATTTTTTTTTTTCAGTGTTTTGGCATTTTAACCTAAGTTTAATGCTCCCAATTTCATTCAACAAACTTTTAAGCAAAGTTTTTGGTTGGGAAAACAATTGAGGTCTTATTGCAGCCTTCACGTTACCCGATGCAAAAATATTGACGCAATATCATCGTATGCTAAGTAGGCTGGTTGAAGCAAAGTTCTGCTGGTTTGGCCAGTTTCAAAACTTAGGTCGGTCAATTTTATTGTAAATATAAACCCTCAAATTCTCTAATTTAATTTCATTTGCTTGAAATAACCTTGTTCAATTCAATTAGCACATATACCCCATGTAACTCAATAAAGTTTACAATAAAAGTTACAAGTGAAAATATTATATATTAGCGAAACATATATACCTATTCTAAATCATTAAATTACCATGCAAAATTCTTTGCTATGATATCTCATCCACCAGTAACATCTTTTACTGATAGGTGAAGAATTCGAGTTGCCTCTACCTCATACACTTTGTGCTATATATTGATCCCATAGAGACTTAGGTGAAATATTTTAGGAGAGTGTTTCTGATATACTAACAGTGAACTATTGACGCAATATCATCTTATTCTAAGTAGGTTGGTTGAAGCAAAGTTCTAAACTTAAGTGGGTCATTACACGTGTGCAGTGTGGCTCAAACTGATTGCCACGTTACTAATACTTGTTCTCATCTCTTGTTCACTCTCAGAAAGCTCCACTTACAATCTAGCCTTCACACACACATTCTCCTACTTGATATTCATCATTACCTGTGATATTCATCATTCCCTATGAATTTCAACCATGATTACCATGATTTTCTTGACGGTTTTATTTTGATGTAGTGATTTGTTTGTATTGTGGTATCAAAAAATTATGAGTTCAATAACTGTGTTATGGTTTGCAGGGTATTAGAATAATCCACAGACTTGAAGAAAAAGGTTATGGCAATGGAGAAGCCAAGAGGTAGTGTTCAGTTTGATGGTCCAAATGTGGATGTTCTGGTGGACTTGGGCCATCCTCTTCTCAACAGGGTGGTTGATGGTTTTATCAAAGTGGATGGGGTAAGTACAGGCTTCACTTTGTTTTCCTTTTTCATTTTTTTTCTTCCCTTCTGATGTTTGTGTAGATGATTATGATGCTAGTTTTGGGTGCGTGGTTTTTGCCCAGATTGGTGCTCTGAATGCTGCCTCTCAAGATGCCTACCTTGGTTTTGCAAGGTGAGGAAGAGTTGGACATAATTTTTTTATATGAGTTTTGTATTGTGTTGTATTATTGATCAGAAATATTTTGGTCTTTGCAGAAGAAGCCAGCAAGGCTTCGTTCGACAACATGATATCAGCTTTATTTTTGTGCTCGTAGTTTCTGTATTTTGTGTGTTCTTCCCAATAAAATCTCAGGCAGGTTTGATTTCTGTAGTTTTTGTATCTTGTGTTGTGTTCTACCCAACAAAATGTCATAGACAGGTTTGATTTCTGTGGTTACATTTCCAGCGCTTTCCGAGTCCCAAATTGATCCAAGTCCAAAAGTAATATGACACACTCCATGCGAATAAATTACTAACTCGGGTTAGATGCTTGGCTAAGTGGAGCTGGGGCACCTGGGCTACATGCGACCCTTGTGTTTATGATTATTATTTATTTTATTTGTGTTCCTATCTACCTGCAAAATTGCAACACTGTGTCATTCATTATAATTCTATGTTTATTATTTATTTTATTTATTTTCATTGATTTTTTAAATTTATTTCATGTTGTTTGCCGATGGCAATGAGAAACTCCTGTGTCTTTAAAAATTTTCTGATTAGAATTTTTTACCGCCCTTAAAAGCTAATGATTTCCTGACTTCTCCTCACAAAACAATAAAATCTTTGATTTGGCATATATTACAGAATGAAACTGGCAGAGTCGAAGATGGCCATTATTTATTGAAAATTGCTCCTATTCCAGGAGTTTGATTTTGAGGTTGTGGTAAAGGCGAGAAAGCTCAATGTATGACCTGATCACTTATCTCGGTTGGAATATGGAGAATCAGGAAGATATGTTGATGATAAATTTCTGGATGCTTACTTGTTGAGAATTGAAGCTATTTCCGACTACCTTGCAGATATTGCATTGTTCCTCAGTACATGTACCTTACCTTTCCTGGAGACTATTATGCAATTCAGCCATCATGAAAGAGGTCATTTGGTTGATAATTTAAATAAATTGATATGTCATTTTTATTTTATGTGAAATACTATATATTCAAATAAAAATAAAAATAAAAATAAAAGTAAAAATAAATCTAAATAATATCAATTTAGAATATCAAGTGAATGGATATACATTTAAAGTAAAAATAACTAATTTTCTTTATCTAATGATTTTGTTTTTATCTATATAACTTCTAAGTAAAAACTTTCACTGGGATATATATAGTTTATCTTTTTTAATTTTTTAATGTTTGGGAAGATTACATCTTCATCATATGATATAAATCTAAATCTAGATGTCATTTATTAAGAAATTTAGGATTCATTGAAATTATAAATTTAAAGTGCACTGTACACAATCTAAATATCCCAAAATTTAAAAAAAAATACTGAATCCTCATATATAATAAAAAAAAATCAATTTAAACAACATAAATCAAAATTTCATTACAATTTTTTCGCTAAATTATAACCCAAAAAAATTTCATTACAGTTTTTCCACTAAATTATAAACCAAAAAAACAACTCCTTTTCCTTCCTGATTTTTAGTTTTTCATGGTTTCTCTATCTGTAAAGACCGTGGGCCATGTGATTGAATTATTTTCTTTCCTTTGCCGCGTTAAACTATGAAGTGATTATTTGTTTCCTTTGCCGCGATAAAGTATGAACGAGATCAGCCTTGCGGGCAACGACCTGAGCAGATCAGCTAGATATATAAATGAGACGTATATGTACCGAGGCAGGTCCAGCCTCAATTTTATCTAACCAAGGGAGGGTAGGTCCGTGATCAGTAGTCAGACTTATTGCACTGTCCCACTCAGATGGAAAATACCGAGTATTCACCTCTCCGGTATCAGAGGAATACACCTGCGCGGATGCCGATGATAATTGTTGACCTGTGTACAGCAGGCCGTTGGAATTCTCGAGTACCCACTATTACCATCTCAATGATAGATTAATCCATCGTATTACAATTTTCCGTTTGTGGTTTTCGTTCATAATCTTGCGTGGAGTTCAACTAGGGTTCAATATTATAACGGCCTCACGTTCGACATTCGTTGACTGCAAAAGATTACAATACATAATAATTCTCTCTTCTTCATATCGTTGGCCTTGATTTGATACTGTCAGTTTAGAAAAATCCAATTGGGTCAGTTTATGGCCTTTTGATGATTTTTGTTTTATTACACACAGG
Source organism: Pinus taeda (assembly GCA_000404065.3). NCBI lineage: Eukaryota > Viridiplantae > Streptophyta > Pinopsida > Pinales > Pinaceae > Pinus > Pinus taeda. The sequence goes on along the minus strand of APFE031362329.1, from coordinate 24,738 downwards.
TCCATATTGCAATAGTTTTTTGTTTTTTGTTTTTTTTTTTTTCCTTTTCATTTTTTTTTTTATAGAATTGATAAGTGGTTAAAAAATGTTTTTTTTAATTACAAATAATTTTAAAATTTAAAATTTAAAAATAAGATTTTTTATTTAGTTAATTATGAGGTTTATCTATGAAAAAGTCTAAATAAGATACATAAAATTGATACTCGTAGTGTAATAATTATGATGTATATTACTCTTTTACAATGTACCATCAAATCTCACCACCCTTGATTTATGAATTGTTTAATAAAATAATCCTAAACTTCTATAGAAACAACCTTAATAGCTACTCCCTTTGTTAGTGGTGTACGAGTATATTGACTAAAAACATGTGTATGATGTTTGGGATTTCATATCATTAAGGTTATGTTTCCAATATTTAATAGGTTTGTTTTAAAAATTAAAATATTCAGTCTATTATTTAAAAAAAAACATCCATTCAATAAAAGTCACTAATTCAAAAGTTTAATCGAATTCCCAATATTCAACTTGGCTAATCTTTCTCATTTTTCTCATTTGATCAATGACTATCTACTTCATCTCACAACTCACTTTGTGAGGGGCCACACCAAGATTACATGTTGAGATATACTAATAATAATTCAACTCTATTTATCATTTATATTTTTTCATCTATTTTTATTATTAAATAGATTTAGTTTAAGTATTTTCCTCAAAAAAAACTTTGTCTATATTATATATTTTCACAATTTAATTTTAAATTATCATGTAATATAAAAAGTAAAATCTCAATCAATATTAGAATAAATAGGATTTTATGTTTTGTCTCCATAATTTTAATTATAACTTAAACAGTTAAAATAAATTTTTTTCTTAGGAACTTTTGCAGTCACAGTTATTGAATTTATGCCATTCTGTATGAATTTACTTATTTACTTCCATTTACATATAGATCATACTTTTGAAATATTAAAAACACTTCTAAAATAAACTCAAAAGTGAATTTAAAAGAAAAAAGAGAAATTTTGTGAAACCAGGACAAAGGCAAGCGTTCACAGGGAAACCTATTTCAAACTTAAATCTTATACTAAGTTGTGCTCGCAAAGGTTGTCGAATTGTCTACCACACTTTTTCTCCCCGGAATAATAGTGTTCTCCATTCCATCTCCAATTATTGTTATAAACGCCTATCTACGGTACTACCACATTTTTTTAGACAAGGGGGCTGCATCTATAGCTGCTTGAACTTTCCTATATTGTCCGGTAGGGTCACGGGACACAATCACATTCAACATTACATTAGTTTTTTGAAGATGCCTTTGATCGCTGGCAGACAACCATTTGGGAAAATCATCATCGAATGATTGGAAATCATCCTCAAGATCAAACAATAGGCACTAATCATCCTCAAGATCAAACAATAGGCGCTGACTAGGGAAAGCACAGATATTGAGAGCACGGAACTTGGGTGAATTGAGCATGGCAGAACTGCCCTTAACAATGGCGAGAGAATTATTTGCAATCTCTCTCCTGGGATTTCCTGCAAGCGCCTTACACTAAACATTTGTGGCTTTGAACTCTTTGTGTAAGACATTTAACGCATTTGGAGATCAATATGGTAAGGGTTACAAGCGCTCCATTCCCGAAACATACAGTGCAAATGAAGTGCGGAAGGCAGGGTTGGATCGAGTGGTTGACCACGTTGGGTTGCATGCAACCCCGACATGCCCCTCCACACTAAACATTTGTGGCTTTGAATTATTTGTGCCAGAAATTTAACGCATTTGGAGATCAATATGGTAAGAGTTACAAGTGCTCCATTACCGAAACATACATTGCAAACGAAGTAGGCAGGGTTGGATCGATTGGTTACCAGAAAGGAACCCTAGGGCAAATCTGACTACGGTTCTTGGGTAACAAGTCAAGGCTGACAGTGTAGAAGAGACTGCATATGAAATTATTTTTCTTTTTAAAGTGGATGGCATTCTAAGAATAATGGTAGCCCATAACTACATACTGTAGATTAACGAATACAACTAAGCATATGGGAAATTACACGAGCTTCTCAACTCAATCCCGGCAGGGACTACCGCCACAATAGTGGCACCCTTGTTATAATAAAAAACTTACACCCTTCGTTTCTTGTTTTAGACCATGGATGTATTATAAAATTTGTGCATGGTTTTGTCTCTATCTCCTGTCTTCTGTCCTTTTTCTGGTAGAAATATGGAAAAAAGAAACCTCCTTATTATAATAAAAAATTTACACGCTTTATTTCTTGTTTTATTGTAATATTGGGTAACTAGTTGTTCTATCTCCCTTCCTCTCTTAGGTAAATAATGAATAAAAGTTCCATGGAAATTGTGCATATAGAAAAAACAACATTTTTATCATAATTATTTATTGTATCTGTCATCAAAGATTTACACCCTTATCATTGTTTTATTGTAATATTGGGTAGATAGCTATGAAGCAATCAATGGAGCACATCTGATAATATCCATTCAAATGCCCTATTCAACTTGGACGAGAAGAGATGTGACATTGTGTTGTTGATCTTGGTAATGTCCAAAGCCTGACGATGGAGGCAGAATGAGTGTGCCGTGTTCTCTGTTCCTGATCACTCATTGAACTTCATTTTGGTCGATCTTGTAAGCGGCACACAACACTTCCTCTGGCATCACCTTCAAAACTGATTGCCTTCCCGCTAGAGTCAACCGGTATGAACTGTAATACAGTACATTGCATGAACAACATGAATTGATCACTATATTATATTCAATTCAAATCACAGAAGCCTCTATTCTTAGATATATTATACTTACTTGTTTGATGTTATAAATTTTATATACTCCAACCCCTCATCTCCTACTTGCTTGATGACTGCGTAGGATTGGGGAATGATGATGAACTGACCCTCTCTCACATGTCCATCAAACACACTCTTCCCTTCCTCTCCCACCACCTCCATTCTCCCCTCTCCTCTCATCACGTACATTATGCCATGTGCATTCATCCTCCACAATGGAACATATGATGCTCTCTACAATCACAATAAAGTAAACCATTCATTGGATTGGAAAACATTAACATTATATTTTACTATAGTAGAATAAAATGTTATTGCATACCAGGTGGAGAAAAACCCTCTTGGCTTCTAATCCGAAATACTTGAGTACAGGAAGTTTGTGGCAGTTGACTATATTCATTCATCGCCCTTCTCTCACATAGATATCGTCATCCTCGGGATTGACAACGTTGTGCTTTACACACATTGGGCACACAAGCTCTTCAATTCCATTCTCACTATATTCATCCAATCCACCATCAACATGATCCTCTCTCCCCCACTACCTCTATCTCCCATAAGGAGATCAAGATTGAGATCGAGACTGAGGGTTGGGTAACCTGAGATGTTGGCTGCATCCAACTATGGCAAAGAGTCGAAAATGCTTATTCTGTTGAAGCTTCCTTGCAGTTTCAAGCTCCATGCCCAACAATTGAGCCAAAGTGCGTGTTTTAAACCCTGCCAACATATTATCCCCAAGCCCCCCTCTTCTTCCTCTTTCTTCATCTCCCTCCTCCTCATGACGATCGCGAGACAATGAGCCTGGCCTAGCCAAAGTGAAGGCTGTACATATCTAGTACACAATCAGTAACTATATAAAATAAATGAAGGAATCTACAATATAACTCAAAATGCAGAGAATTAGTTAATTCGTTTAGATGCTTATGCTGTAATCCCTGCGGTTTTGATTTTGAGGGTTGGATGTGTTGGCAATGGCTACGATTTGCAGAGGCTCGTTACCATCATTGTACGACCAATGCGTTGCTCCTGAAAATATCGCTATCATGTCACCTCTCCTGACTCACCTCACCTTTTGACTCGAGTCCTCTTCGTCATCGTCCTGCTGTTGTCTCTCTGATCTCATGCACCTTGATCACCTTTGAAACAAAAGTTCATCTCTGTAAGTCTCGAGACACCTTGGGAACACAATGCCTAGTCGACCCTCCCTTGCATATATATGTTTATGTACATATATAACATACCAACGAATTATAACAAGAAATTTAAGTAATCATGTGACATACACAAACTGTATGATCAAGTTACCTCACACAACGTAAACCAACAGATCGGCGTTGGCATATTGGGGCAATGAGATGGCATCCCTTTCAATCATATTTCTAAATAAGGCAACAACTGCCGCACTCTAATTCCTCGTTGTCTTCTCCTGTGGACAACTTGAAGGTGCCACCTTATGATCTTATTGACTCCGATTTAGACGATTCGTAGGTGCTTAGCCTCTGTAGCCTCCAGCACGCTGATGATTTCTCATTATAATGGCAACCTATTTCTCTTCTTTGCCGGTAAATTGCAGTTACAGGTGATACAACTGATAGGGAAAGAAAAAGAATGCAAGCAAAGGAAACTAGCAGTATTTGCATCAGAGGGCAACGCATTGATCTCATCATTCCCTTCGGGTTTCTTCACTCAAGCTATGTGTCGATGCTATTGCTGAATGTTAGTTTTATAGCATGTTGAGGGTGATATGATTAAGGGACTAGATGCCACTAAGAGTCACATAGGCTAAATGCCAAAGGGAATCTTGATCATGTGTGATGTGGCAACTCTTAGGTGTGTCATGTAATGTCGTACCATTCGATGTGTAGATAGTTGGATGATTTCTTGAAACGATGTTGCCATGGATTAAAAATACGTTTCCCTATTTCATTTTAATTTTTATTACTGGAAAGCACAAGTGGATCAATTTGTGGGTGAATTGAAGATATATATTAGACGAAAAATGGAACAATCGAAGAAATAGTTCGATGCTCAAATTACAGCTATTGATATACAAAAAATATAAACTACATGAATGAAGATGATAGAAGGAGTAGGAATGTAGAAGATAATAATGAAGGGAAATATATAAATACAATTTTTTTTGAGTTTTTACATATCTTTTCAAGATTGTAGCAAGAGTGACACTAACATAAATGTCTTTGAATAATGATAATTTTTGCAAGCACAAGGTACATAGCATAAGATTTCAATTTTTTGAGGTTTTTTAAAATGGCATGAAATAAATTTTGAACACATAAATTATGAGATATTTATCAACCAAAAATATTACTAGTAATGAGTAAGTTGTGAAAATGAGTAAAAGTGAGATTACAAATAGAATTTTTGTATTAATAAATGTTGTAAAATTAATTGTGAAAAGCTCTTTGATGAGGACAACTAAGTCAAGTGTGCCTTTCAAGGAAGCTTACATTAGCATCTCTATGAAAATATTATTGGATGAATATGCCATTTATATACAAAGTCCTTTGTAAAATGATTAAAATATTGGTTGGATGACTCTCTTGAAATCCACAAATGGTTCACCATCTTTAACTTCAATTTTAGAAACAACACGTTCATTTATGGATTTTGAAAGTTTAAATATTTGAGTTATACAACCTCTCCAGTAAAGCATTTTTTTTCTTGTTTGATCCTAAAGGACTTTTTGAGGTACTCTTCAAATTGAAAACTGCTATTTTTTACCTGCACATTGCTCCTATTGTCATCTATTATGGTTTTAGCTCCTTCAACATACAAAATTTTTCTGTGGTTGATGCTATTAAGAGACTCCTTCAAATATTAATCATTATCAGGTTGCAGTTTGAAACATCAGGAGGTAGCGGTTTGAAACCTCGAAGGGTTTGCACAGTCCCAGCAGGAGAGCTGAAATTTTGAGGAAATATCATCAGTTGTTGTAGTAGGGATTCTGGTTTAGGAATTTTCACATGGTATGAGAGCTGCCCATGGAACAAGAAGAGTAGTGCTAGAGAACCCAACGCTAAGTAGAAAAGGAGATCAAAATAGTTGCATGAGGTAGTAGTTCGAATCCCTAGAGGGATTGCATAGTCCAAGCAAGGAAGGCTGAAGTTTTGAGAAACGTCTCTCTCGAAGTGAGTGGACCGAGAGGACGTGCTTCCAGATAGAAATTTGACTGTGGTAAAGGGAGAAGTGTTGAGCCTTAGCATGAGGAAGAGTTGGTGGGACACAGATTTTTAGTAGGCAGATTGTTGGGCTGAAAGATGTCAGAAGAGAGAGGAGAAGCATAATGAGGGAATTTTTTTCTCAGTAGACTTCCCACCAAGAAATCTATTTTCTTATTGGATGAGCAGTAGAAGTAAGAGTAGAGATTAGCAGGTTTACATTTTCGTGGCAGAGATGGCAATCGATGGTTTGAGGGATCATGATAGATTGGATGGAGCATCCAACTATATCATCTGGAAGGAAAGGATGTCATTCCTTCAAGATGAACACTCCCTCAAGACATATGTTGACAACATGGTGGTTGTGTTTGTAGATATAGATTAGGTGAAGAAGTACAGAGCAGAGATGGTGAAGGAAGAAATAATGATCCTAGATGGAGTGAATGATTATGTGGTCTGTCTCATTGTTAATAGAGGGAATGTTAAGGAGATGTGGGATGCATTGTCTACAGTATAGCAAGGATCTTCCAAGCAGTAGAAGATGTACCTAGAGAAAAAACTGAGACTTGAATAGATGCAGAAGGGGGAGCACATAGATTCGTTCCTAACAAAGCTTCAGGATACCAGAGAAGAGTTAGCAGCTACGGGGTCTATGCCTCAATGGTTTGAGTTGGTTAGCCTGAACCTTAATTCTATCTCAAATAAGTGGCAAGTCTTTGTCCCGAGTATCCTAGGCAAGGTGACTTTGCCAGATTGGGATGAGATATGGGCAACTCTTAAGTAAGATGAGCTAAAGAGAGACCTAGTTAAGTGTAAGCTTGATGGAAGCAGCAACAGTGGGTCAAAATCCAAGGAGGAGGATGAGAATGTAGCCCTTGCATTGAAGGGCAGCAGGAGCGACAAAGGTGAAATAAGGATGTCTCAAAGATAAAATGCTTCAGGTGTGGGGAGATGTGTCACTTCACTACACAGTGTGCTCTCAAGAAGAAGGACAAAGATGAGAAGCATGATATTAAGGATGCACCCATGAAGATCGAGGAAAAGGAGTTCACCATGATAGCTGAGATACCTCAAGGAAGGAGGTGGGTTGATTTGGAGTTGTAGTTCGAAGGAGCTACAGATGGGCAGGATCCTTGAGGAGCCCACCTCTTGGATCATTACCTTGCTACGAGAACCTCATTTTGTGGTAGCATGATCGACTAGCGTTGCATGGTTCTGACGAGTTTTTGAGAGACAATTGTAGTAGCTAGGAATTCTAGAGACTGAAAAACATAGAGTAGAGTTGGCAGTAGTGCAGATGGCATAAAGAAGAGGTCAACATCAACGCAAAAGATTTAGAGGGTCAGCGGAGAGAGTAGCACCAGCGAAACTCCAAAATTCACATGGTATCATACAGAAAAAAATTAGTTCAATAATTTGGGATGTTTTTTTGTAGTTGATGCAGGTGCAGTAGCAGTTTGCAGCACAGAGGAAGTTGATAGTGGCAGTGCCAGCAACAACATGGATGCAAAATTTCAGAGGGAGTTTTAGTACAGATGCAATGTTGATAGTGGCAAGGTCAACAATAGTACAAATGAAACGTTTGCATAGTGGTTGATGGAAAACGTGTCAGACATCACCATTGCAGAGGCAGATGTTACAGAATAGAGTGATGCTTTAGCAGGTTGCATTACTAGAGCACATGCCTTGCTAAGATGGAGTGTTGATTTGTGGTAGCATCAGATGTGCACTGTCTTAAATTTTACAGGGAGGTTTGGGCACATGTATTCCAAAGAACACAGAAAGTGTTTTGGGAAATTACACCTAGAAACTATTTTATTAAAATAATTAGTTATTCTTAATGGAACAATTAAAATAATTGAAGGGTATTAATATAAACTGTGGATATAACTTCTAGAAGAAGACGAGGATAAAGTAGAAATGATATTAGCCATTTATTAGCTTCTAATCTGGGCTATTAAATGTCAACGAGGAGATTATTTAAGGAGGCTTGAGGATCACTTAGAAGACACATCGACAGAGATCAAGAAGATTGAATTTCTCAGAGAGGGAAATGCAACAGTTTCTAGAGGAGTAATCAAATAAATCTCTTGTAGTTATCTATAAGAAGGAAGTTTTCTTGGGCCGGAGAGTACAAGAGAAAGAAGGATGAATGACTTCTAGAAAGAGGCAAACGCTAGCCCACGTAGAGATGATGCAGTGGCAGTGCAGGACTTAGAGGGAGATCAAATTATTGCTGAAAAAATCGAGTTTCAGAAGCTGGGAGCTGGGGTGTGAGACTGGGAGGCAGAGATTCAGATTTTACAGCCAACAAATGGTCTGGAGAATGAGCAACATGATACCTAGCAGGGGTGACAAAGGGACTGCATGAAGCTTATGCAGTTCTGTGCAAATGGTCCAGTTCAATGTGATTAGACTAAGATTCTCCTAGTGACAGGGTGAGATCACTTCACCATTCATTTTTTCTAGTTTCTCTCTGTACCAGATTGCTGCTTGAGCATCCAAGAATTCTACTCAGATTTACTACTACATAGTAATCAAACCCTTAGATTTGTTGCACCAATTTTGGCACATTGGGTTTTTCTGGGGAAATTTATCTAAAGAAAACAATGTTATTTTGTTGTATTTTCTTTCTTTTTCAGTTTCTTGTTTCTGCATATAAATTAATTAAGTGAAGGCTGCAATGTATGTATTTCAATATTTTTTCATGGGAAACTACAAATAACTTGTTCACGTAAATCTAACAAGTAGGAGAAATATCATCAGTTGCTACAGTAGGGATTCCGATTTAGGAATTTTCACATTCTTCATGTTTGTCCTTGATTGGATCATATCCTAATGTTAAAGGAAAACCTTTTCCACCAAGTGAAAGCATTTAATTGTTTAAGTGCCATATAACAAGTAGTGGACCCAATGATGTTTTAAAGAAACAAACCATTCAAATGATTTTTGTATCAGGCTAGTGGAGAGGATGAGTCATCATACTCGACAATTATATGTAAGCTAAAATATGAAAATTTATGATGTTACAAGTGGTCCTTATAAATATAAATCCATGGTTTTGTAGTGACAATTGCTAAGAAAGGATCTTCCAATTAAAAATTCTACATGGATGAAAACTTCAAACTTATCAAAGCATGGTAGCAACATTCATGAACTCATAGATAAGAACCCATGAAGAAGTATCTTGTTCCTTGGTATTTTAATGAAGGTGCATCATTAATACATGTTTTTGTTGTTGTTTTGTCATAGGTAGGAGTATTTTTGGGTATATACACATGTAGAGGAATTCATATAAATTCATTATGCACCCATGACCTCCTCCATCTCACATAAAAAGCCATTGGATGAAAATTCACTTGCTTAGCATGTATTTACGGGTGTTAGAGTACATCTTGGAATTGGTTTTCATTGCTCTAATAATTGAAGATCTCAAAAAATCTATTGGGTTCAATTTATATTCCTTGTGGTGTGTAAAAAAAGTTGTAAGCATTGTTTATTACATGTAGAAATTTGATAGAAATTGCAACTGCTAAAGATTTCAAACAAACAAGAGACACAATTATACTTTATTGATATGTAAAATGGAAATCACAGTTTTTAATAGCATGCATAGACATGCAATAAGCGAAACCATGAATACACAATGATTTCTAGGGGAACCCAAATGGGGAAAACCCCTCAAGCCTCATTGCATTAATGAATTGAATAGAGAAACAATTACAATTGCTTGCTCCAACTCTAAGCACAACCTGCAAAAGAATAAATGTTCTCTTTGCTAAATGAGAAACTTTGGCCAACACTTTTGCAATTATTTTCTCCTCAAGTCTCCTATTTCCTTGCGTAATTCCTGAGCAAATTAGCCTCTAAAAAATAGGAATTTCCTCCTATTTTCTTGTGTAATTCCCAAGGATTGATCAACTTCTTTCATGCAACAACTGTACACTCAAACTAATATAAAACTCATGTTACACTGCCTTATCATTTCCACTTGAGTTGAGGAATTAAAATTCCTTACATACATTAGATATTTTGGGTTGTTTGTTCAGTTAACTAACATATCTTTGAGTTAGAATGTTGTCCCACTGCACAACTAACCTTCAACTAAATCTATCAATAGGTAGAGGCTTGTTAAATAAATACAATTGAAAATAGCTGAACTAGATTGTGAAAATTTAGCAATCACACATGCATACCTAAAATCCAAGGTCTCTAACTCGAACTTACTAACATAACTAAGTGACAAGAGCCATGTCACACTAGTTAACTGCCTCCAAATTATCATGTTGATGTGGAAATTTGATTTGCTCAATTTGACTGAGGGTAAAGTGAAATTGAGCCTTTCTTTCTACATTTTTTAACACTCCCTCTTAGTAAGAAAGGGATTTTTCACCACCCCTATCCTACATCAATGGAATTCGAATTTACGTCTTAAGAATGCCTTTGTTAAGATTTCAACATATTATTCCTCAGTTGGAATGTACTGTAGCAACATAATTCTCCGCTGCACACAGTCTTGCAAACGATGATACCATATATCAATGTGCTTGGACCTGCCATAAAATATCAGATTCTCGAAGAGTTTAATGAAACTATGATTATTACAATATATCATTTTTGGATCCATCTCCTCACTAAAAAAACCCACAAGCATTTTCCTCATGCATATGGCTTCACATGTTTCTTGACTTGCAGCCATGTATTTAGCTTCTGCTTAGCTGAGTGCCACGAACCTCTACTTCTTTCTATACCAAGAAATAGATGCGGACCCAACACTAAAAATACAACTTGAAGTACATTTCCTGTTTGATGGACTCCCTGGCCAATCTGCATCAGTGAAGCCTTGAGACTTCACTCCCTCTGTCTTCTTGTACCATAATACATACTTGGTAGTACCTCTAAGGTACCATAAAAGATGCTTTGTTTCCTTCCAATATATCTTGGTAGTCCTCACCATAGATAATAAAATGCAAAATTCCAAGAGTTGGGTGTGGAAACTCCAACATAGAGAGATTTTGGAATTAAAAATCATATTGACGTGGAATTTGAAAACCTAAATCTTGTATAATTTTTTCCTAAGAGGTCGACATAAGCTTTTCCTTGATGCACATTCCTTTGGATATTATAATTGTTAATTATATTTATGAATGTTATGAACTAATGAAACATTATAAGGATGTAATTGTGTTTTATACCATTGTTAATAATTTGTACCAAAAAGACAATAAGATATACCCATAAGTGACATAACTAAGTGATGCCCCATAAGCAATGTACATAAGTGACACTCTTCAATGCGAGTCACATAGTAACCATGCCACAAGGTACCTATAATAAGTGACATTGTTGAGCATGATTGAACCGAAGAAATACAAATGAACCATGATTCACCATATTAAGTGTCACATATAAGTGATGTAGCTTTAGTAACAAAACTAAGTGATACACATAAGCAATGAACCATTACTATCAACACATATCCATCAATGTACATAATGGATAAACCATAGTTAAAACATAATTAATATTATTATGTGGCACACATAATTGACACACCATAAGAAACACATGTTCTAAATTGACCGTAGTACATAGTGTCTAGAATATATTCAACAAGATATGTAAGGAACTTTTTCCTCCTATTAACCAATCCCTAGTATTGAAAATATGCTTATGCATCTCTTTCTTAAAAATTTAGTGTTCTTACCTAAATATGAGAAGGTGGAGAGAATAGAATGAAAAATACTAGGAGTTATGCATGAAAAAAGCAAAATAAAGAATTTTTTGAAATTGAATCCCTAGTGATGGAATTTGAAAACCCTAGTTTTTGTGAAATTATATCCTAAGAGGTCAACATAAGATTTCTATTGATGCACATTCCTTGAGATCTTATATTTGACTATTTTGACTAATTTATTTCCAATGCATAAGTATAGTAGTGTAAGAATAAATATATTAGTTTCTCTTTCTAAAAAAATGTAGTGTAAGCATAAATATGAGAAGGTGGAGAGAATATTGAAGTGAAATTAAAAAATCCTTAGTTTTGTACAATTTGAAAACCATAGGTTTGTGTAATTTGAATTCCTTAGTTATGTGGAATTTAAAAGCCCTAGTATTATGGAATTTGAAAATCCTAGTTGGTCAACATAATCTTTCCATTTGTGCATTTTCCTAGGGATGCTATATTTTTTTATTATATTTATGAATTAAGTGATGCCCCATAATCAATGTAATTTAGAAACACAAAAAGGTCAAGATACATAATATTAGGTGTCACATATAAGTGATGCACCCTAACTGACAAGACAAAAGTGATGCACATAAGCAAAGAACTAGTACCATCAACACATATCCATCAATGCACCAAAAATGAATGTTCTTACATGACACACATATTTGAAACACCATAAGAGAGATAAATAATATAAATTTACCATTGTACATAGTGGTTGCAATATACATGAGAAGATATGTGATATATTAGTTGTAATATACATGATATGATATGTAAGGAACTTCTATCTTCTATTAACTAATTCCAAGTGTTAACAAGATTTTGATGCCTCTATTTCTATAAAAATATACTATAAGCCTAAATATGAGAATCTGGGGGGAATATTCATGTGGAATTTGGAAACCCTAGTTTTTTTAATTTGAAAACCATAGTTTTGTGAAATTTGAAAAAACTAGTTATGTTGAATTTCAAAACCATAGTGATGTGGAGTTTGAAAATCGTAGTTGGTCAACATAAGATTTGTATTTATGAGCTTTCCTTGAAATGTTAGGGGGTGAAAGCATGGATCTAGGTTACACTCTTTTGCAAAAGAGAGTGTGTTTGGGTGAAAAAGAGGACTTGATTAAGCCATTTAAGCACTCGATTAGGCCTTTTTTAAGAGCTTGATCGAGCTCCTTGGGCATTAGAAAGGTAGCTTGATTGAGGGCTAAAAAAAACCTTTATCGAGTTATAATGCTCGATCTAGAAATGGCTCAATCGAGCCATTTTTTTAATAAATACTGCTCCCAATATTTATGTAACACCATCCTCCCACACTTACCCAAGTTCACTAGTCCACCTGGGGAAATATGGGACGAAGAGTTACTATGATATGACTCAACCTCCTAAGTACAAATAAATAAGTGGAATTGTCCAACCAAAAATTTATTGACCTCCCTGAGGAGCTACAAGAGCTCTAGAAGCTAAACAACCACTCTAGGTGTCGAGACCTTGAGATAGACTTCTTTTTCACTAACTTGGGCTCCCATGTTGGGTTGTGTTATATTGTTTCCACAACTAACCTACGTAGTGAACTGGGGGGTTAGAGGGTGGGCGGAGCCCCCCCTTCGTTGCGCTGATTGCGCAACGAGGGGGCGGCATCCCCCCTTGTCCGGGGGATTTGAGGGGGGTGGGCAGCCCCCCTCTACGGGGTCCGAGGCAGCACCCCAAGAAATTTTTTTTTTGGACCCTATATTAGGTTGGGCGAAGCTACCTATGGTTTTCGGTCCATGGTTTTGGACGGGATGGTTTTCAGTCCATGGTATTGGATGCTTCAGCATGTATAAATATGTATTGTAACATTGAAAGGAAAATAATGAAAAATCAAGATGGTAGTCCTGGTTTTAGGATCCAGTGGGAAATCTCTGTGTATATGTGCTTATGTGTTATGCTCTTGCATTTTTATTTTTCCTTTGATTTAGAATTCGCATGCAGGTGATTTTTGTACAGGGTTAAAACTGATATTTGGTATCAGAGCTGTTTTGGCTTCAAGGGGACACCTTTGTTGCTGAGGGGTTTTGCTCGGGCTTGTGGTAGACCCTGTTCAGTGGGAGATCTGTGAGATCGATTTTGGTGGTGAAAGAAGATGG
>APFE031362325.1:0-14800 GCA_000404065.3 Pinus taeda | reverse complement strand
CAAATCACTTTCAAATGGTTATGCAAGCTATCTTCCTTCTTCCTTAAATTTAATTGTTATTATATTAAATTTGTAAATAATAGCATACTTGTATAGCTTTGCACAATAATATTGTATTAATGTTTTTTCGTTAATGTATTATCATGTGCATATATATTTGGATATTCTTTACTACTTGTTCATTTAATTATGTTCCAAGCTTTTAGGAAGGGTTTGTATACTAACAATATCATCTCAATGTTGTATGTTGCAGAAAATTTATCAATACCAAGTTGCTCCTTACTTGAAGACATTATATCTTTTTATGTTTTGTAACGCTGTAATTACAACAATTTGTATTTTTTTTGTTGTTGTTTAGATGGGCCCATCAAAGAATGTAAATGAATAGAAGCTATCATTAATAAAAGGAGTAGGCTTTTATTTTGTGGAGGGGAATTCAACCCCTCCAAAAGGTTCTTAGGAAGGTTAAATTGTAACCCTCCTTTGAGTTGTGTTCCTTGTGCTCATGGTTTTCATGATCTTTAGTTTATATTAACTCAATCTTCTTTAATACAAATAGGTTTTTTTTTTGTGGTGAATTATTTAACATTTTTTCGGAAGGTTATTTAACCTTTTTTTGATGTTTTCGTTTTGTTTATGTTCAGTACATATACACAAATGGCAAAATCACTCTTATTCACATGAATTATTGAACAATTTTTCAATGTTTTAAACATCTTCCCCACATACACATAAATGAAAAAACCACTCTTATACACATTAATTATACATCATTTTTAAACTATATTAATATATTTCTTTTGTTTTGATTTTTTTTGTCTTTTATTTTGATTTTTTCTTTTTTCTTTTTTAATTATTTAATAAAATATGTTATTAAGATATTTATATTATATTTTTTCCTTATATGAAATAAATATTATTTAATATTTACATTGATATTTTTATAAATTTAAATTAAATACCAATATATTATTTAGAGTTTGTAAATATTTAAATGTTTGTATTATTTATTTATATTAATTTATTATATCTAAATGTTTGTGTATTATTGGTTTTATTATTTATATATATTAAATATATTTTTGAAGTTTTTATATATATATATATGAATGAATGAATTTATTTCCATTATAATGTATGTTTTGGATTCTATGTTTTATATGTATATGAATACATTATTTTGAGAATTGAAATAGTGTTTTTATTAGTTGCATTTCAATAGTTAGAATTTATTTGTTAAGGTTTTTAGTTTGATATGTATCAATGAATAGGATATCTACTTCTATATTGTGTGTGCAAATGTATTATAGAGAGCATATGCATTATTTTTATGTACATTTTTAGAGTGTTTATTCTTCTATGTTTATGAATGTCTCATTTTGCATGCTTTTTAGTATTCTTTCATTGTTTATTTGTATCTATATGAGTGTCATGTTTGAGTATTCCTTGAGTGTTAGAGTGGTGGTTTTATTGTTTGTGTCTATATAAATATATTTTTATGAATAGTTGTTTGTATTACTTTGAGTGTTTTTCGAGATTCCTTCATTATTTGTTTGTGTGTGTATTTTTTAAGTATTCTTCTGCTTGTATGTGTATGAATTTATTATTTGTTGTATTTATATATGTATTATTTACTTGTATTCTCGGTATGTGTATGAATATATTCTTTATGTGTGTTTGAATCTTTCTTTGTTATATTTGTATATGTATTATTTACTTGGAAATATATGAGTATAATTTATCTGAATATATTTTTAAATATCTATTTCTATGATTATAAATATACTATAATTATTTCTACTAGTATAATTTGTGTGAATATATTTTTTAAATATTTATTTCTATGATTATAAATATACTATAATTATTTTATATCATTTAGAATAGTAACTTAATACTATTTTATTATTCTTTGGATGTGTATCAATGTATTCTTTATGTGTATATCAATATATTTTTTGCTACATTTTTTATGTGTCTTACTTAATTGTATTCTTTGTCTGTAGGAATCTATTATTTTCTACCTTTGTATGTGTCCTCTTTAATTGTATTTTGTGTATGTGTATGAATGTATTCTTTATGTGTGTTTGAATTTATATTTGTATATGTATTATTTACTTGTAGATGTATGAGTAGAATTTGTTTGAATATATTTTAAAATATTTAGTTGTATGATTATAAATATACTATAATTATTTCTATGAGTATATGAGTATAATTTGCATGAATAAATTTTTTAAATATTTATTTATATGATTATAATATACAATAATTATTTTTTGTATATAAATATTTTTTATTATTATACTATATTATTATAATTATAATTTTTTATGAAATTTTTATTAGTTTTTAGGTTTATTTTCATTTTTTTAAACCAAAATTTTAAATTTTAAATATCAATTTACATTTTAATAAATAATAATAATTATACAAATATATATTATTTTATTTTATTGTGTTATAATGGTATATTGATATGTTTTTTAAGATAATAAAATATTATTTAAATATTATTAAAATAACCATGTTAATGTTTGTTTTAAATAAACTAAAAAATAAATTATAGAATTCCTCCTCATTTGGAGATGTAAAATCTCCACTAACAAGGTCAATAGAGATTTTACATCTCCAAACCAGGAAGGCTTTCTATATATTTATTTTTAGTTTATTTAAAACAAAACATTAAAATTGTTCTTTTAATAATATTCAAATAATATTTTTCTTATCTTAAAAAAGCATATCAATATACCAATTAAATATGATTATAACATATAAATAAATAAAATTATATATATATTATATATAATATATTAATATATATATTAATATATATATATATATATACAGGGTTGGAACTTGGATTCCTCTTTACCCATCATACAATTTTTTTTTTGACGTTTTAGGTATTTATTTTGCCCTTCAAGAAACGTTATGTTTAAAATTTTGCCCTTCAAGAGTGATGTTTTGATGATAAATTAACCCTTCACTAATAAATGTTTCATTAAAAACACATATCTATCATAATAGAAAAAACCAACCCCGGCTGCAGGTGATTAATATGCAAATAAATGCGAGGGCGGCCTCATTACTGGGCAAGTGGCCGCCCAAATCAGCTAGATGGCCAGACGCGTCTCGAAACTGCTTCCTCCGTTCGGGCATGATCAATGCGGCCATTAATTCGCATGGGAGATCGGTTGTTCACAGCGCTATAACAGTCGACTACCTCGGCCCGCAGGTGCACTGTGTGCAGCTGGAGAGTGTTGGAATGGTTAGCGTCTGGAATGTTGTTTCTTGGGATGTCAAGTCTCTGTGGTCTGTGCATTGTTTGCTCTAGTCTTGGATGATTGAGCCGTGGTTGCGTTTTCCAAGATTTAGACCTCAGCCCTCTGTACAGAAGGCCTTGGTCTTTACCTTGGGTCGCCCGGGCTTTATCGTCTGCCCGCTTCAGTTGGTCCTGGTCTCTGTGTGTTATTTTCCCTTCGGTGCTCCGGAAGACACACGGCTTCAGTTTATTTGGGTCCGTGTGAGCAATTCGCCCTTCGGTGCTCTGGATGATCCTCGGCTTCAATTCAGGGTGGTAAGTCTTGTCCCACTCACTTGCATTATTTCAACGGTTTACTATTTTCCTTGTAACCTTCTGCACTGGTCCAAGTCACGGTGTGGCGAAGGGAAAGCTCGGTCTCTGGGCAGAATTGTGTGCAGTTTTGTTTCAGGATGCCGCGTGAACGACAACGCCTCATTACTCGGCGGGGTGGTTCAAGGGGAAGTGCAAGAGGTCATGCTTCTTCACCATGATCCTCAGTCTCATTCGACTCCCCCTCTAAAGAAATTAGTTCCCCTTGAGCTAGACGGGGACGAGGTAGAGGAAGAGGGTGGGGAAGGGCAGCGGCGTGTTCGGTCGGTTCTCACCCATCCACCCATTTTTGGTTTCCATGTGCCTTGGACAATGCCATTTACTATGTTTCAGTTCAGATTGAAAAATGTGAACACGCAGCCACGCCAGAGGTCCCAGCGGAGCCACAACCATCCTCGCCTGTTTGGTGTTCGTGACTGCAGCCTGCGGAAGCCTCGAAAGTGATGGCGGGAACATTGGCTGGAACAAGCGAGCCTGTAAGGAACGATCACCCCTACATAGATTCGAGTGCATCTGATCAGTATGCATGTCCAGTGGTGGAGGAGCAACCATCCACCTCCGTGGATGCTTAAGCCTGTTGCTTGGTTGTTTTGGAGACCGCTCTTACAGTCTCAGAATGTCGGCACGGTCGTCACAGTGCGCAATGGTGGTTATGAGTCAGTCATGTTTTTTCGGTCGATTCACGTCGAAGTATGTTTGTCTGTTATGTCTATAGTTATGTATGTTGGAACTTCAATGTTTGTAAATTTTCCCCTCACCTCGGCAGGGATTGGGAGTTTTTGGCATGTATCTAGTTTCACATGGGTTCTGGTTTGGAGTCAGTGGACAGTCTCATCGTCCTTCAGTCTCTCAGGTTCGAGCTCAGTCATAGTATGCACTACTGTTCAGCTGTAGCCATCTGAGCATGGCGGATGTAATCTTTTTCTATGCCTTTTTTGTATAATATTAGAAGTAGCATAACTTACACAAAAAAATAGAAAAAACCAAAATGACCATAACACATAAATAACTTATTGAATTCTCAATTTTTGGTTGAAATTGTATGGATCACTCACAATAAAATCTTCATAACTCTGAAATCAAATGTTCTTGACTCAAACATGTCATAGCATCTGTATATATGAGAAATTACTAAGGATATCTTATGGGATATATAAGATGACCAACAAAGTAAAACTATAAGATGGATAATCCTCTACATCCCATCCATGATTGTAATAACATGGAATCAGTGTGGGGGTCCACTGCAGAGAGTTTGTAGTCAAGCAAGTACAATGTATTAAAAGTGTTTTAGTATTTCATAAGTGGCGGTATGTCATTCTTCATAAGCCATATAATTCAAAGCTTTTAAGCGATATGTTGAGACACTCGATATCTGGTGCAGATTGTAGTCGAACTGACACTTCCATTGTTCCACACGCGACATTGTGACATAGGATAACCTTCATGAGTGGTGAGTCGGTGACACTGTGACAAGCCTCTCGGCCAAACAATCCAATAAAGTTGGGTGACCAATACACTCAAGGAGAGCAAATGACTACAAGAAAGATTGTGGTCCAAATTTATTATGATAAGGAAGAGGTTTTGTTCTTCTATCTATGTAGGTTTGATGATGCACAAACACACTCATGGATTGATTGTTTGTTTCATTCAAGTGAGAATTTTAATGATGTTTGCATAAGAGATATATACATATTCATTGGATTTCAAGGAAACTATTTTGACTCAGATTCTAATCCAACTTACCCTGATCAAATGAAAGAATTGTGAGTTATTGAACAAACATTCCTTTTGAGTGTGAAATATATATGTTTTCTTCTCCTTGTCCCTTCTAGGTGATACCTATGGGAATTCAATAATACTAATATCAAGCATCTGATGAGACCTCATCATGAACAAAAACATTTCAAACCGAGCCACATTTGTTTTGTTGTGGGCACATACATACATACATATATATATATGAATGACATTATTTGATATAAAGTCTCTATTAGACTATATGCTTATTGATCACTTAGTTTTCTAGATATATATTTAAGTAGACTAGGAAATAACCTTTGTTGAATGGTCTCAGATCCATTTTCCATGGTTGTGTATCCTTAGGCTATAGGTTAATAAAAATATGTTTTTCTTTCTATGTGTGTGCATATTCAAATTCACTCTGAAGCTCTCTTCAATTGGCATGGTCCACTCATATGCACCTCAAGTTGCATCAACAAGAAAGCAAATTATTCAAAGGTGAAAAAGGGGCCTAAATAGATTTACTCATGGAAAATTGAAAGCTTGTAATATTAATGAGACAAAAGATAATAGAGAAAAGCTAAGAATGTGAAGCCTAGGAATAAAAGTACATAAAATTGTTATCTATAAGTTTATAGTTTCTTTTTGTAGTAATTCCTAAAGCATAAAAGAGCCAAACAAAGGTCATTTCTAGACGGTTTTGCCAAAATTATTATGTTTACAATTCAATTCTTCAACACCATTTCTACATTTATTAATTTTAATAAATTAATAAATAGTTTCTAGTGATGTTTTAGATTCATTTCAGTCTCATGGTCAAGTTGTAAAATTAATAAATTAGATTTTGGTTTACTTGAATGCTTAACCCACTTAACGTACTACACTTGTGTGTTTAAGTAACACACCTTGTTGTTGATGGATAGAGTAAACATAAACCATAGTAATAGTTAAATATATGCACATTTTTTACAAATTTTATGAAAGAACTGCATTTATAAATAAGAATTGTAAATCAGAATTGTTGACGATTTTCTTTTTAGTTCTATAGTATGTATTAAAATTGCTTTTGTTTGGCTAAGAGTTTGATTTCATGGAATGTAAGGAAATAGGTTAATAACCCAAGGCTCAAGTCATTTGGTAAGAGTGAAATCCAGGCTCAGACTACTACTAAGGTAATTCTAGGGTATGGTTTTTCTTGAATAACCATGATGAGTCAACCTGCATTAGGTAATTCCAGGGCCATGATGAGTCAACCTGCATCATGGATAGCTATTAGTGATGATTGTCCCCGATGTGAATTTCACAACTGAATTATAATCATTTTTCCCACTGTTAAAAAAAATATTAAAATATTAAAGAGAGCAATTCACTAATTTTACTAAATATATTTCAGGTATATTTTTAAGTAAAACATCATAAAGAAAACACTAAATTTTTTAAAAAAATTGCATTTGTCAAATTTTAATGGTTTAAAATTACAAAGAGTTTTAAACATAAGGAATTGACTTATACATTTAAAAAAAGTGATTTAATCCACATAAATCCACAATTTCTTTAAAACATACCCTACTTAATTCCAATCCAAAAAAATATATATAGTTTAATTTTAATTTCAGCCACACATTTATGTAAAATAAAGCCAAGGAAACTGCCTTTATCATCCTCATATTTTTAATTAAAACATCATTAAAAAACACTAAAAAAAATTGTCAAATTTTAATGGTTTAAAGTTAAAAAGAGTTTTAAATGCACTGAATTAATTTATATATTAAAAAAAATGATTTAATCCACATAAATCTATAATCTTTTTAAAACATATTATACTTAATTCCCATAAAAAAAATAGTTAATAATAATCTTGCTCTGAGCTGGATGGTCATGAATAATATATTTCAGCAAGTATTGTGTAAGCCACAATCACAGAGCTGATGGTGCAAACGAATTTTAATTTCAGCCGCACATTTATGTAAAATACAATAATATCAAGGAAATTGACACAACTTCAACAATTATACAACTTTACAAATATTATGGTTATAACCGCAAATTGACGCAGCTTCCACAATTATTCAACTCTACAAATATTATGGTTATAACCGTAAGACTAAATAACCCGAAAATCCTATAATTATGAAGATAAAATTACACTGCAAGCAAATTGTTCAGATTTCAAAATTACACTGCAAGCCCATTGTTCGGATTTCAAAATTAAGTGTTATAGGAATGCTTTGTTCAAATTTAGTGTCCGTTCCAAGATGAATGGAAAGGTATAGACTCTCGATAAGATTTTAATAACGTTTTCAGAAAAACCTTAGCTGTCAAAAATACGTTCTGCATCCTTCCAAACACGTCATGCCTGACGGTCATTAAAAATGTTCAACGTATTTTACGGGCGAAATGGCCTCTTACGGGCAAAATGCCCGTCAAATTCCAACCCTGAATACAAGAATAATATAAATTGCAAAGCTGAGGTGTTAAACATACTTTTCTTGAGTAATTTTAAAAACATTTATTACAATTTGAGTTAAATATTTTTTTTAGGAATTGATGTCGTTAATGATTATGATAAAATATAATATCATTGGTATATTATTATTAAAAAGTTTGTGATGTTATTTATTGGTTCTACGTTAAAGCATGTTACTTGTAACGCCCACGAGTTGTGGTTAGTGGACGAGCGAGGGTGCACCAAGCGAGGGCGCGGACAAGTGAGACAAACCACAGGTCGCACAAAGTCAACGGGTGAAAATGCGAATTGTTTGAGTGTTGGTATATTTATACCGTGTGGGTGGTCCCGGGCGAGCCGATGGGCAAACCAACAAACAAGTGGGCAGTCACGTTATGTTTATGTGGGCCGACGAGTTGAAGAGTAAACGAGTCGACGATTGTGTGTGCGTTGGTGGGTCAGCGAGATGTCCCCACGCTATGAGGTGAATGCATATACATAGGCAAAGATGAGTTGGAGGTTGAAAAGGAATTCGGCCAAGTGAAGTCAAAGTGCGAGTTATGTTCTGCGGTTAGAACAGAACAACGTGCGGATGTGCCTGCACGATGGGCGAGCTGAACCGTGACTTGGCTAGAGTATCATGCAGACTGAGTAGACAGCGAACCGGGTTAAGGTTTGTGCAGAGCGACATGAGGGTGCACCCGCCGAACGACGGTTGGACTGAACAAAGGTGTGTGCGTGTATGGCGACACAGAGGTGTGTCCGTCGGGTGGTTGAACCAGAGGGCATTAACGAGAGTTCATGCAGGCAGTACTACGTGTGGCCCACTGAACGAAGGGAGGTCAATGCCGTGAATGAGAGTTCGAGCAAGAGGCAACACGAGTGCGTGTGCGCCTGCCGAACGAAGGCACGGTTGGCTGAACGATAATGTCGGGAAGGGTAACATGGTGAGGGAGCCCATTGAACGAATAGTAAACGAGTCGATTGGTGAACAACAGGTGTGTGCGGTTTGTGAACGAAGTGCGACCGACGTGCGGACGTGCTAGGTACGCGTGCACATTGACATGGTTGGGCGCCCAAGTTGGGCAAATGACACGGAGGCTGAACGAACACGTTCAGGGGTGAATGAAGAGTTGGGCAAAATGTGCAGTGACCGTTCGAGCATGCCGACGAGCTAGGCAACCGAGTTTGCCGAAGTTGTAAAATTGGCTAAGTGTAAATTTGGGGTTCCCTCCAAGATTTAACTTGTACATGAAAATTTGTGAATTATATATATTGATATACAAGCAAAATCACAATGGGGAGTTGCCCCTCCCTTTATACTATTGTGCATTTATATATGTTAATGTTGTTTATGGTGAATGTTTATGGTTTTCACTTTGTATAAAGGAAACATAATACTTGGTAAAGAAGAAAATAAACTAAGTATCAAAAGTAGGTGTAGTCCACGATCGCAAGTATTGGTGAAAAGAAAGTGGTCAGTGATGCCGCACCTTGCTATAATACAGTTGGAATAGTACCGCTAGTGTAGGGGCATGACAGGTGGTATCAAAGTTGATGGTGGACGAGGTGCAAGATTTGCAGAGACGCCGATCCTACTACACTTTGTGACAGGTTTAGCAGAGGTGAAGCATCGTGCTTCGGCCAAGTTGAATAACAAGACATGGCAGGTTTGGAAGAATGCGAACGGAATCTCTTGCTGACTTTATACAGGTTGAAGTGGATAAAATGATTTGATAATCACCCTATGAGCAACCTCAATTAAGGATTTGTTAAATGAAGGTATTACAGACTCATATGCTGGTGTATGGGTCTATGTTATTTAAGCAACGGATCGATCAGATTGCCAATACACAAACAATTGAATGGAAAGACAACAGAGAAATACAGTAAGAAAATACAAGAACATAAGAATTTAATAAGGAGTTCACCTATTCTCCAGGGCTGCATCTCTGGTCCAGCTTTAGTGGTGGCCTTATTTTATTGTGTTTTCAGCAGAGAATTACAATACAGGGACTCAATGTGAATTCTCCTGAAGCAGGTTTTGCTTCGCAGGGTGGATCTTAGATTCCCCAAGCCACTAGAGTACATAGACTTTTCTTCTTCCTACCAGCTCTGTGACCTTATAGTCTGCAGTAGAAAGAGCCAAAAATGGTGCTCAGTCTGGACAGATTCCTCTATGGGATGGCTTGAATCTCTCAAGCTCTCTGGTGCTCGATGCTGCCACTGGTAAGCTCGGCGCTCTGTCTCTTTCTGCTTTTGCTTAACTATCTTCTTCTTTGGTTTCTGTCTCTCGGTGTACAGTCCTCCTCTCAAGGTTCACTCTGACTAACTCTAACTCCCCATATTATGTCTCTCTTCATGGCTTTTAGCCATTCATTCCAATGCCTATACGGTTCCTCTTCCACCTCTGTCGATTCACCTTCTACAGCTGCGCTTGGAGTTCCCTGTTTGGCGTCATCATGAATGCTCAGGGAGTGGCCACATGTCCTCCTCTAAATGGCGTCAGCCTGCTTCATCGGTTCGTTTCTTCAGTTACGTCATGGATGTGTTCTTCCTCCACCGTGGTGGTCAAACGGATTCCAAATCCTTCTAAAACACGGCGTATTCCTTCGTCGATTTCACTTCTTCCATCGGGTACAATCTCAACCGTCTGATCTGGGTCCCCCAGATCCAACGTCATACACATGTTTCGTGCAGTTGACTTGCTTGACCAATAGCGCGCGATCAACGACGGTTTTCTCTCACCTCCACTTGCCACGCGTTGATCAATGTATGGAGTTGCCCTGCTCTCGTCCAAAACCTCTTACCGTTTGTGGCCACCCCGATCAATACCCCCAGTTTTCTAGAGCGTGGGTCCCGCCTTTGTCCATTAGCGCTTTTTGCTTTTCCACCCGCGGTTCTCTGGTTCCCCCATGCGACTGAGTGCTCGGGCTTTTCCTTCATGGTCTTGTTTGCTAATCGTGCATCAAAAACCTCCTCTGTTTCCCAATCTGGGCCTCACAGGGGCTAAATTCGCCTCCTGCACAGTCACCATGGGCCTTGGTCAGTGCACTTTGATCAAGGTCCTCATCGTTCCATGTTGGCTGTCATTGCCACTGGTTCAGGGTGTTTTTGATCATTGTTTTGGGATTTTTAGAAGTTTGTCCCAACCTGATACAATCATGGTTCTCTTTGACAATTCTTTTATGGATCCAATTCGGATCACAACCTTCCCACTAAAAAGCTTTTGGACCACCAAAAGTTGGTTTTCTTTCAAGCATCGACTAACTAAGGGTACTGTTGTCTCACTTGCCTAATCTCAATCTACTTTGCACTGCTTGGCTTCGAGCCTTTGAGTCTAATTGTGAGGTACTCAACATCTCCTCTGCACGTCACCCTCACCTTCCTGTCTAAGACTATGTCTTCCTGCAATTCATTAAGATATTCAGGTAGCAGGTCATCAATAGAAGGCAATTGACTTTGCTCTTTAGGATCTTCAACCATTGAAGGTTCAAACAATCTCAAGCAATCTGCATTTACGACTGAGTAAATGTGCATGTAAGCTGGGAGATCAAGGCAAAAATCATTTTCACCAATTTTCTCAAGTATCTTAAAAGGTCCATACCTGATAGGCTTTAGCTTTTTACCTTCACCTTGCATTTTGTCCTTGCTGATATACAGCTAGACCTGGTCTCCAACTTGAAAACTATGCTCCATCTGATGCTTGTCATGCCTAGCCTTGTATTTGGCTCGGCTCTTTTCCAGCTGTTCCTGTACTGCCTGGTAGATCTCCTGGATCTATTCAATAAACCTAGTTAGCTTTCCACATCATTGTGTCCATCAATTGTGGTATCTTTACCAAAGGCAAAATCCAAAGGAGACCTTGGTATGAAACCATAACAGGTCTCAAAAGGAGATTTCTGTGTAGAAGATTGTTTGGCTCTGTTGTAAGCATTTTGCACATAACACAAATGTTCATCGCAAAGCCTAGGATGTTTGTTGTAATATCCCCTGAGTAACTGGATCATTGTCTTGTTAACTACTTCTGTCTAGCCATCGGTTTGTGGATGAAAAGTTATGTTTTTCTTTAGTTGAGTGTCCATCCGTTCCCACAGACTTGACCAAAACTTCCCCACAAATCAGGTATCTCGATCAAATACAATAGAAGTGGGTAATCCAAAATGAACCCATACATGTTCAAAGAATAATGTTGTAGTTTATTCAGCCGTAATCTGTTTATTACAAGGTATCAAAATACACATTTTGGTGAACTTGTCCACAACCACATACAGATAATCATGACCTTTTCTAGACTTAGGCAGTCCCCCAACAAAATCCATGGAAACACTTTCCCAAGGGTGAGAATGAACTAGTAATGGAGTGTACAGGCCTAATTTTCTATTACTGGGCTTGCTTTTAGCACACATAGTACACCCTTTTACATATCTAGAAACTGTCTCATTCATTTTCGGGCCAATAGCAGAACCTTTGCAGCTGTGCAACTGTTTTACTTACCCCAAAGTGACCTGATATCAGAGAAGTGTGTGCTTCCCTAATTATCTTTACTCTCTCAATTTGTGGAATGCAGAGTTTCCCACAATGATATAAGAGTCAGTCCTTCATATGATAGTCCAATTCTTCTACTCTTTTACCTTGACTCAAAGTTGCATATACATCCTTAAAGTCCATATCCTGAGCATATTGTTCTATGTAGCTTTCATGTAGCACAAAATTATGCTTAAGTATTGTAGATGCATTTATAATGGGTCTAGATAACATGTCTGCAACTTTGTTATGTATGCCCTTTTTATATCTAATGACTAAGTGAAATTGTTTTAGAAAGCCCATCCATCTGTAATGTCTTGATTGCTGCAACTTAGTTTGGGACTGTAAATATTGAAGTGGTTGATGGTCAGTATGTATTACTGTCTCTTGCCCATTAAATAATGTTTCCACTTTTTCACACTCTGAACTAATGCATACAATTCTTTATCATATGTAGGATAGTTAACTACTGCAGGATTAAAAGTATCAGAGTGATAACATATGGGTCTACTGTGTTGTGTCAACACTGCTCCCATGGCATAGTCATTGGCATCTGTTTGGATCTCAAATGGTTTTTGTAGATCAAGCAGTGCTAGTACAGGTGTTGTACTAATATTTTCTTTCAAGGTGTCGAAGGCTTTCTGATGTTTGCCTCCCCACTAAAACACCTTGTTCAATCTTCTCAAAGCATGTAAGGGAGTTGCAATTGAGGAAAAGTTAGAGATGAACTTCCTCCAATATTGTGCTGCTCCTAAAAAGGATCTCACTTTTGTAGCAAACTTGGGTTTAGGCTAGTTTACAATGACTGCCACTTTAGAGGGATTTATTTTTAATTCACCACCACCTACTATATGACCCAAATAATTTAGAGACATTTTACTAAAATCACATTTTGAGAGTTTAACATAAAGTTTTTCTCTTTTCAAAACATCTAATGTCTGCTTAACATGATTTAAGTGTTCTTCCAACGTTTTACTAAAAATTAGAATGTCATCCAGATACACAATAACAAAATCATCAAGAAAAGGTCTGAGTACATCATTCATTAATTTCATGAAAGTAGTAGGGGCATTGGTCAAGCCAAAAGGCATAACCAGCCACTCATACAGTCCCTGCTTTGTTTTGAAAGCAGTGTTCCATGCGTCTTGCTCTGCAACTCTGACCTGATGGTATCCACTGTGCAAATCCAGCTTGATGAAATAAACAACTTCTTTTAATTGATCTAAAAGATCATCTATGCAAGGAAGGGGATACGATTTTTTATTGTTATCTTATTCAGTGCTCGGTAGTCAATGCACATTATCCACGAGCCATCTTTCTTTCTCACCAAAACAATTGGTGACCCACATGGTGATGTGCTTGGCTTAATGAACCCTTTCTCGAGCAACTCCTGCACCTGCTTCTTGATTTCAACATTCTCTAAAGCAGACAACCTGTACATTCCAATATTAGGCAATAGAACATCTTGCTGCAAAATAATATCATGTACTATTTCCTTTTTGGGTGGAAGACCTTTAGGTTCCTAAAATAGGACATCATAATTTGAAACAATCTTTTCTATATCAGCTTGTTGTTTAGCATTACAACTCTCAAATACATTGGTTTTATCGAGTTTCTTTTCCTCTACAACCATTGGTAAAAAATTTTTGCATGAATTTATCATTCTTTTCATCTGCCCTAAATTTATGAGAGTATAATTATTCTTGAGCTTATGAGCTCTTACAAAGTATTCGATTCTGTTTTTAACAAGTAGATACTTGTTGAATTGAGGCTTCTGTGATCCATAACATTTATTAAGAGGAGTTTCGGCGTAAATCACTGTAGAAAACCTTTGTTGACACGTTTCGAACCAACCAGTGTGGTCCATCGTCAAGACAAGTTGAAGAATCAGATCATGGCTGCCAATTATATAGGGAGCGCAGATCATCCAAAAGGCTAGATTGACTAAGTTAACCAACAACTACTATCTAAAATACCTAAATTAAAAAATAATATTATAATATTAATAAATCAAAAGCAATAAAATAATTAACTAATTGTAATATATTAGTTATTCTATTTTATTTTATTAATATATCTTTCTTAAGTTAATTAATTAATTAATTTATAATTTATTTAATCATATAACCACGAGCGATAAGTAATATAACAGAATGTCCTTGAGCCCGAGGACATTCTGGTAAGTTTCGACGTGGTCTCGCTTTACACTTGTATTCCGATCGATGAGGCCATGAAGGTGATTTATAAGCTCACTGACCAGGATACAGCGAAGTTAGTTGAGCTTTGCCTCACCTCCACCTTTTTCAGCTTCGAAGGAGTATTCTATGAGCAGACTTGTGGGGTTGCCATGGGCTCCCCCCTATCCCCGATAGTCGCGAATCTCTTTATGGAGGATTTTGAGTCTAAGGCTTTGGCCTCCTCTCGTCTCCTTCCAAAGCTTTGGAAAA